>WBZZ01006036.1:75000-107500 GCA_019918135.1 Paulinella micropora | reverse complement strand
CTTGTCTATCTACCACTTCTCCACACGACATTGTCAATGACAACAACGGCATCGACAGTAGCAGCAGCAGCAGCAGCAACAACAACAACAACAACACCAGCAACAACAACACCAGCAACAACAACACCAGCAACAACAACAACGGCAACAACAACAACTACGTCGACAACAACAACATCAGCAACAACGATAACGAAAATAACAACAAAAACACAACGAAGGCAGCCTGGACAGTACAGACGATATGGACAACAACGGCGACAAGAACAACAACAACGACAGTAGTGGGCTGAACAACGAAAACAAAAACAAAAAAAAAAACGACAACAACAACAACAACAAGGACAAGAACAGTTCTCGATTTTGCTTTCGAAAGACAGCCTCAAACTTTCATTACCAGGACAAAGCGTGCATGATAAGATCATGCTCTAGTTCGCAAGGTCATGTTTACATGATTACATCAGGTTATCCATGATAACATCATGCAAACATGATAATATCATGCTGTATATGATACATCATGTATAGAAATTGCCCAAAAACCGTACATGACGAGATCATGTACAGAAATTCTACCAGTTTTACATGATGGAATCATGTAAAACCTGAATAAATCATGTTTACATGATAACCATGCTAAACATGATAGATCATGCACAAAATCCCGTACATGAGAAGATCATGTACACACATTTTATTAGTTTCACATGACCATAATATCATGTAAAGCATGATTTCATCATGCCTTCAAACCGAGATGATTATATCATGTACGCAAATCCGTACATGTGAAGATCGTGTACACACATTTTATCAGTTTCACATGAGCATATCATGTAAAGCATGATTTCATCATGCCTTTAAACAGATAACAAAGTGCAATTATATCATGAACGCAAATTCTATCATGTAATACATGAGTAGATCACGTACGCATGATAAAATCATGCAAACATGATAAAATCATAAATACATGCTTTTATCATGCACTGTCAAGAATAGTAGTACATGAGGAGATCATGACATTATGATAATATCATGTAGTGAAGTGAGGCTAAAAGTACATGGTCTTATCATGTCCCATGATTATATCATGTACTACATGCTTACATCATGTATACACGATGTACTCATGAGTACATGCCTTCATCATGTCTTGTTAATATAAATCATGCATTACATGATGCTATCATGTACCAAAAACATGATTACATCACGGTTTCCATGATTAAATCATGGTTTCCATGATTAAACAGTGTATTTTCCTTGTCGCAACCTATGCTAGATACGTCCAATAACAGTACATGTATATTATCATTATACATATGTTGATGTTTATACATATATAGATGCATAAATTCTACCATTCACACATGTATGTGTGTACAAGATGCTACTAGTGTTTACACGCAACGTACAATCAAAGCTGGCACTGCTCAAAACTTTAATACCTTTTCTGCAATGGAATTTTGCATGATTTAATCATGTATTAGATAGCTAGCACAACTTCAAAAGCGTCATGTGCTCAAATGAGGGGTTGTGCTGGGATGAACTTTCGTTTATGGCAGTCCCGGCAACTACGGAGCAGGATGGCTTAAGAAATTCCGGACGCTCACGTGTTCCATTGTCCATGGAAGAAGAGGGTTTGGTTGGAGAAACCTCCTACAGCACCACCTACAACTTACGACCCAGAAAATCAGTCTGCTATTTTATTTGTCAGTGACGGCCGCCATCACGATTCCCTGCCCAGACCGTTTACCTCCCCCCAATGATTGCGGTTTGCCCAGCTCAGAGTCACCGTGCCTTTAAGCATAGCTCCATCTCTACGCAGACGAAGCACTACCAAGGCTCATAACCACCGCATTGTAACGTTACGAGGTTGCAGGGGGGAGGGGTTCCCATTCTGTAGACGCCACCGTCCCTGACAGAAGGAAACTGACTCGGAACCCAACACGGGCTCAATGAATTTGAACTATCTAGTACCCGCCTAAACTTGAATAAAGAAAATACAAATGAGTAAATAGGTAAAAGCGATGATCAGTCCTATAAAGGAACTGACTGCCACCAGTATCAGAAATATTAATAATTATGTAAAAACATGTAGAGGCCGATATGACTAAATACTATTAATACTATTCCGTACAACGCAAAGTGGGTCCAGTTATTGTTCCGTCAACAATACCTACCATTCGTTTCAGTCGTCCGTTTCCGTTGGACCAGGCATAATCATTAAAATCATTCTTTGCGAGACTAACTTAATAATCTGCCGTATACTAGCTGTGTCCCACAGTAGAAACTTTATGGAGAAAAGGGCGCCAAGGGGACAGCCCGAATACATACTAGGCCGGACATAAGTAATGGCTCTAACGACACACATTACATATGCCGGACCATACTGACTATCCGCTTAATTATATTAATAGGTCTAACACTCCCCCTGGATCAAAGTAAATTATTAAACTGAGTGTAGGTCCTAATACATCTATTCTGTGAAAATTAGAAAAACACAGACTCAAAACATACTAACGTTACTCTTACCCTCACTCTCTCCAAGAGATTGTGTCGATGGTGGCTACACGGCTTGCTGGGGCAAGTATACATCAGTTAGACTGCATACAGTGCAGGTCCCCCCAGTCAAGCTAGGCCTAGTCGACGAGAAGAAGATTAGGTCCTACGCACCCACTATCCTATGTTGGGTAACATTAGATATGTAACACAGGCACAGTGTAGCTATAATACACATATAATATTAATATATGTACATATATACATATATATGATCACGTAGGTAGCCATAACATATAGAAATAAAATATATGATAGTAAATCCATCTGTGCTGATCTATCGTAAAGTATGATCAACTTGAACTATTAACTATTTATCTATCCGGTGGTATGAATTTATAAATTTGACAGCGCTTCCCGTAGAGGGGTATAAAATGAAGACAAAATAATATAATATACATGGACAAAAACACTATATCTGTAATTATTGGCGTGTTTGGTACATCCGTCTGGCTGCCGGATCGTGTTGTTCCACATTCCCATGTGGCACGTTCACCGACCAGAAAGCGGACTCCAGGTTGGCCTCTTATAGGTTTTTATGTGTGTAGATGTATAGAGATAGTAAATATAAATGAAGCGAGAGATTGAACTGCCCGGCCGCTATCGTCCTCCGTCAACTCTGGGCCAACCACTAGTAGGTACTGGCAGTTCCGTCTGCATTGGGTCAATCATTCGCGCATCGCGACCGCCACGTCGGCGTTGGGCTATCTGCTCACCGGTCTATGTACATCTTATATGTGATATGCGAGAAATTATTATATAGCATACTCCGGGATTATAAAATAGGTCCAAGAAGATAATCCTTTCCCGGAAAGATCTAATACGAGAATTGATCGGATTTTATCCCGAGGTCAGCGCGGTTCTCCCTATTAAGCACAACGGAGATCTTTCCAGCCAGGTAATTGAACTTTCTACCGTAAAATGTATTTTAGTAAATACATCCGCGATATTATCCTCTGTAGGTACCCGGAATAGTTTGATCTTCCCTTCCCTCACGAGTTGTGCTAGTAGGTGGTACCGGACCTCTATGTGCTCGGTCCTGGCTTCCCCTAATCCTCTCTCCGATAATAATACCGTTCCTTCGTTATCCTCGAAGAGAGGGGTAGGGACTTCAAGGTTTATTCCGATATCCAGTAAAGTTTGTTGTACTGCGAGAAGTTTCCTGACTGGCTCGTTAGCCGAAACTGTCTCTGATTCCCACGTAGATTGGGCTATTACGGATTGCAATTTAGAAAACCACGAAATTGGGGTTCTGTTGAATAAGTAAACATATCAGGACCTTGACTTCCGCGAAATTTTGTCCCCCGCAAATCCGAGTCTACAAATCCAACACACAATTGGTTGCGCCGCGATAATCCTATCTACATTGGCGAGAACTGGCACACTGAACACGTCCATTCCGGGTATGGTAGGTTTTCCATTGTTACGATATCATTGATTGCGTTAGCCGCTGCACAAGATTCCAGGTTGGGTTTCCAAGTTTACGGAGTTTTAGGAATCGAGAAATTTGTTTCCGACATTTTCCGTAAATTTCGATCCCCTCTCCTGAAAAATAGTGCTCGCGGGGTCAACAGCCACAAAAACATCCGGTGTACCATGGCATAAGACACTTCCGGTTTGGGGACCTAGGACTTGGCCGTTATGCTCAAGGGGCATATGAGTAGTGGCCTGGTATGGACAGCTAAAAATATGAGCATCCCTATCAGGCATCTAAGGTCATAGCGTAAGAGGCGATGGTCCTTCTTCAGGGGAGCGGGGTTATCGGAAGTGAACGGCGTTTTAGCCGGTATTTCCTTCATATAACCCAAATTCTCTAAGATTAACAACTCATACTTGCGCTGATGCAAAGCAATCCCCTTTTCCGTCTGAATGATCTGAATGTTCTTGAACTCGGTAGCCTTTCCCAGATCCTTACACCTGAAACCTCTCTTTTCAAACTGCTTCGCCATTTTGGTGTGCCTTTCTTGGGATGCAGCATGGCAGCCATTATCAACATGAAAGGACACCAGTTGGGTAGTTTGTGGACTACTCCCGTGTTTTACGAAAGAGGCTCTGTCTAACGTGAGGGGCTTGAACTTCAGTTCGGTTATGAGCTCCCCATACAACATGTCATACCAGAGGCGGCCCGCCTCCGGGCGCCCGTATAAAGCTTTTTTCAGAAGCCAGACGTACCCTGCCATCTGAAACTCAGCCGGCGGTTTGACATATATGTCATATGGGATCCTCATGTGTAGATACGCGGTCGTGAAGTCAATCAACCATAGATCTATCCCAAAAAAGGCTGCGTAGGCTATCATGAGCAAAATAGTCCCTGTAGGAGAGTAAGTCTTTTTAGGATTGTACTGTGCATAAGCTTTCAGGAGGTCCCCTCTAAGGGTTATACGGGCTTTATGAAATTTATCCACAGTACCTTGTTGTTTTACCGTATCTATCCATTTTATCGGAATAATGGTTGTGCCCGACATTAGCGCTTCGCTCACTTTCCGCCAAACAAACGCTTTTAGTTCTTTGAGCTGTTCGAATTCTTTCTGTCTAGCTTGTTTACGGTCTTTTGGTTTCTGTACTACGGGGAATTCCAGGAATTTCTCACTCACAAGACAATACTCCGCCCGGGTTTCGCTGTTTATGCGCTGCTCTCTGCACCTACCCTCTCCCTCTCCCCCTCGACAAACGCAAATTCAGAGGTGACATCAACCCCGGGATCATTGGTATTGAGATCAGAACTAGGATTTGTGTTGGTCGGGTGGTGCGGTTATGGCCTTTTGCTCACGAGATTCGGGTATTGGCGCTGTTTGCTGCGGGACTTTAGCGTATTTGATTATCTCCGTGTCTAATATCCTATCCGTAATGCCATCGTCAAAGAAGACATTATGCGCGGGAAATTGTCTAGATTTACGGGTGACGGGGGCAGAAGGGGCCGTCGCCGTCCCCCGCCGTATCGCTGTTTCCCATTTGTCCCCGTAAACTAACTTAGCACACTGCTCCCCGAAAGCTCTTGCCGGGATTTCCATATATGTTCCGGACAATTTTGCCTTTCCTTGGGCTTACGCCCCCTTTTTGTTTTCCTTATCTCCCCCTGCTCATCGCTCGACTGAGCAGCTTTGGGACTCGAAGGCTCCAAGGGAGGCGGGTCCGAGTCCACGAACACCGGTCCCTCCTCCGCTTCACTGTCCTCGTCAGCTTGCGGAGTGTGGGGCGGCTCTTCGATAGGGGGTGACTCCTGAGTAAGGGTCGGAGCGAGAGAGAAAGTTCCTACCGGGGGTTTTCCTACCCCTGCCGGAATCCCCTTGCCCGGGTCCTCCCCTGAAACGGTACCTTGACTTTCTGGGGTCATTTGTTGCGATAGGGAGAGGGGGACTGTTGCCAATTAACAGAAAACATCTCGCCCGAAGCATCGTCTCTTTCGAGAGATTTAGATGCTCCCCTCTTTCCCAGTTTCCAAACGTCGAAAATAACATTACGGACATTACCGAATATTTTCCTTGCAACTGGATCATACCCGATAACAGCCGTTGTTTCTTTCGTACCCGAGAAATAAAATTTTCCTCCCCCTCTCGCCTTTTCCCCTCTTTGCGTCCACCTTCATGTACGCCAGGCATCCGATAGGCGTAAATGATGCAAAAGGGGTTTCCGCTTATGAACGATTTCATAAGGGGACTTCCCTTTGAAGAGGCCACGGGCAAGAGGTAAGAGGTTGCCAAAATAAGTAGAGGCTTTCTCTGTCCCCGTCCACATAGATCAGCGTCGCTGAGAACTGCCCTTGCGGGTCCGCCGCACGTTTGGTGGGCTCGTTCTATTTTAGCAACCGCCTGTTTTTCCCCTTTCAGAGCCTCTAGGAGGACCGGTTTATTTGCATCAATCCAAGCTGAAACTCCTTATAATTTCCGTATTCCTGGTCACAAGTAAGGAATTTCACTTTCCTTCCTGTATGCCGTTCAAAGAAGGCAACGGCCATAAGGAAGCACGTGAAAAACTCATTTTTGTGACTCAGGTAATAGTCTAACTCAAATCCGGACGCGAGACATTTGACGGTGAACTTATACTTCTTTCCGTCCCACGATGTGGTGGAACGTGTTCCACCAACCCTGGGTGTCCATTGATATGTGAACCCCAGGGTGGCGTTCTACCACGTGGTGATTGTCTCTGAAATGAGGCACTTTCTTTACTTTATTCCTTAGACACCACTCACACCTCATTATGCGTTCCCTCCACTCCTTCCCCACTATCTTTACTCCCATATAGTTGGCCATTCGCTCCATGGCTTTTACCCCTCTGTGCTTACACATGCGATGGAACACAGTGCATGTATGTTTTCGTGATAGTGAGGACGAACGACAGGACATAAGGTTTAATGCCCGACACTTTATCTCCTTTACTCTCAGCTCTCTCATCTTTCTCAGGATCTATCTCAGTAGAGTAAGGTACATATGTATTAGGTACATCACACCGCCAACCACAGATGCATGGGACAACAAACAGTATATGTTGTGATAGGTAGGTAGGTTGGTCTTCTGAGAGAGATGAGAGGATTGGCGTCAAGCTTGTCCCCCCGAGTCCGACGTGTCATCATCGTCGAGCTCGGGTGTCTCGCTCGTTGGGGACATAGTAGCAGGGTAGTCTGTGGGCTCGTACCATTCGTTGGGATTGAGTGGTGGGGTGCCTGGGCAATCGAACACCGTCAAGTGGTTAGGGAGTGCTCTCCCTCTAGCCACAATCTGATCTTCCTCTATAAGAATGGGCTTTTTGAGCACTATTACTTGATTGTTCTGATGTTGAGCCCGTTCAGGCAACGGAGTGGTGAGGCCCGCGAAGCTGTAGTCCCAGCTCTGCACGAGCCCGGCGTCCGCCAGCAAATTCAGCGAGGGCACGTACGCCAGCCCCGGCGCCGCGTACAGGTGGTAGCCGCTCGTCGCGTGGAAGCGCAGCTCCCCCCACCGGAGGATGCGGCGCAGCTGCAGGCCCGCGGGCGCCGCGGCGTGCCAGGCGGGCGTCAGCGCCCAGCCGCGCACGGGGTAGCGCCCGCCGGGGTCCGCCGTCACCGTGTACGTGCCGGCCAGCGCGTACGTGTGCGCGCAGGGCGCGGCGCCTGCGTCCAGGCACGGCGTGGGGGGCGAGCCGTCCCCCCAGTCGACCGTGAACGACGTCGGGACAAGGGCCTGCGCCTGGCGGCGCCGGCGCCCCGGGGCGGGCGGCCACAGCGGCCACACGAACGTGTCCTGCGGGGCCGCCGTCGTCAGCTCGAGGATCGTGGCGCCGCCGGGGCACACGACGGGGGGGCACGCCTCCTCTGGCGTCGGGCACTGGAGCGAGTACAGGCACCCGGCGCCGGCGGCCCGGAGCCACCCGCACAGCAGGAGGAGGGGCCACGGGCGCCACGGCTGGCGGCCACAGCGGCCACACGAACGTGTCCTGCGGGGCCGCCGTCGTCAGCTCGAGGATCGTGGCGCCGCCGGGGCACACGACGGGGGGCCACGCCTCCTCTGGCGTCGGGCACTGGAGCGGGTACAGGCACCCGGCGCCGGCGGCCCGGAGCCACCCGCACAGCAGGAGGAGGGGCCACGGGCGCCACGGCGGGGGTGGTGTGCATCGAGGGCCGGGGGCTAGTGGTTTAGCAAGTGCGGGGGAGGCCGGGAGGGGGGGGGAGACAGCGTCCCTCCGGCCGCCGGCATGCCGGTGGCCCGGGGGGGGCCGGCCCGGTGGCAGCGGGGCGTGGGGAGAGCGGGGAGCGGGGAGGGGGGGAGAGGAGCACGCCCCCCCCCCCCCCCGGGAGGCCACCGGCCGCGTCCACGCGCGCGGCCCGCCCCCCCGGGCCCCGCCCCGCCCCCGGGGGGGGCAGCGCGCCGCGCAGGGGGCGTCCCCGGCCAGCCCGGGGGAGGGGGGCGGGCGTGGCCGCAGCGCGGGGCCTCGTCGGCTCCAGAAAGAACCATGACGCGTACTCTGCTAGCTCGGAGCGCAGCGCCGCCCCCGTCGGGCCCGCCCGCCGCGCCGGCCGCCGCGCCGGCCTGGCCGTACCCTGCCTGGTTTGTGAGCGCCGTGCAGGCGCTGCTAGGCCCGACTCCCCCGGAACAGCGCGGCTGTGCGAGCACGATCGACCACGCCTGGTCACGCTTTGCGCTGTTCCTGCAGAACCAGCACGTGGCCGACCGGCTGCTGGACGTCGGGCTGGGTAAGGAGGCGGTGAGCTACGTCAGGCTGCTGCTGAGCGCCCAGCCACAACACAGCTCGGCGGAGGTAACTACCCCGGCGCAAGAGGCCCGCCTGCGCGTGGGGTTGAGCGCGGCCTACCTCCAGCGCCAGTGCCTGACGGCGGACCTGAATCCGGACCCCGCGGCCGTCTTCCTGATCTGGCAGGTCCTGCGGCACGTGCTGAGCCAGACGAGGCCCAGCGGCCAGCGCACCGCCCCCGGCCTGCAGGTAGTGGCGGCCCTGGTCACGGGGGACACGCACGAGGTGTGGCGCTGGGTCGTGGAGGAGGGCCAGCGCTGCTACTGGGCGCGGCCGGGGCCGGCCGCGCCCGCGCAGGCCACCCTGCCACTGCGATACCCGGACGCGTGGGTGGCGACGGCGGACAACGCGGCGCTGGGCCCGTGGTGCCTGGTGCAGCGCGGCGACGCCTCGTTCCAGGACGCGAGCGTCGCGGCGGCGCTGCGGTGGCTGCGGCGGCAGGACACGCCGCCCGGGGGCTGGGTGTTCGACCCGCACGACCAGCACGTGAGCCAGTGGCTGCAGGGCCGGCCGGCGGAGCCGGGGCGCGCCGAGCGGCTGGGCGGCCCCCCCGTGCAGGACTTTAGGGCCGCGCTGGATCCGGGGCTGCCGGCGCTCGGCGGGGCCTGGCCCGTGTCGCTACCGGGCTGCGCGCAGTTGGAGCGGCACGTGCGGGAGGTGGCGGCGGGGCTCGGCGGCCAGTCCTGGTGCCAGCTGCGGGTGCAGCGGGTGCGGGGCGTGTTGTTTGCGCTGCTGCAGCACCAGCTGGGCCCCGTGTGGGCCCTGGCCGCCGACGAAGACGAGCGCGCGCGGCTGCTCGTGGTCTGGGCCCTGCTCACGGGCGCGCGCGGCCGGCCGCCCGGGGGGAGCGGCGGCGTTCGGCCCTGCTATCTGTCCCTGGGCGGCCCGCCCCCGGTCTACGTGCGGCAGTGGTGCGCGGCCTGGGGCGCCCGGACGGCGTGGGGCTCCCCCGCGAACCTCGCCCAACTGCTGGCCCCGGGGTCCGCGCCGCCCGGCCTGTGGGTGGCCTGGCCGCCGGGCGGCGCGGAACCGTGGGACGCGCTGCTGCAGGATCCGGTCGGCTCGTCGTGGGCGCTGCTGCGCGGCGGCCCGGGCGCGGGGTGGCTGCGGGAACAAGCGCCCCGGCTGGGGCTGCCGCCGCCGGCGTGCCTGGAGGACGCCCGGAGCTGGGCGCGGGCCTGCGCGCGTTCGCCCCCCGCCGTGCTCGGGCGCGGCTGCCTGGCCTGGGGCGGGGAGGTCCTGTTGGCCCTGGCCGGCCGCGGCCGGGCGACAGGACTGCTGGACCCCGAGTCCGGCGACGCCCGGCCGCTGGCGTACTTCTGGTGCGAGCTGTGGCGAGCGCTGCGGGCCCGCTGGCGCGAGCGCGGGGTGCAGACGGTGTGGGGCCTGGAACGGGGCTCCTGTCGGTCGTGTCGGCGGACCGCGACCGCGCCGAGCTAGTGCTGCGCCTGGCGGAGCCCGGGGGCTGGGCCGGCCGGCCGGCCGCCCCGCTGCAGGGGGGCCAGCGCTCCTTGTGCCGGCTGCGGGGGGGCGGCGCCGACCGGCAGCTGGAGGTGCCCTGGCGCATCCCGTACGCGGCGGCCGGCGGCCGGGGCTCGCCCTGGCTGGCCGAGCTGGCGTGGCATGACTTTGCACCGCGCAGCGAGCTGGTGCTGGTCCTCTGGCAGCTGGCATGCGCCGTGGCCGAGGGTACGGCCGGGCCCGAGGCCCTAGCCCGGGCGGGGGGCAGCGCCGGCGAGGCGGCGGACGCGCTGCTGCTGGCGTGGCTGTGCGGGGCCCCCGCCGGGCTGCTGGACGTGCTGATCGACGCCCTGGGGCAGCGCTGGGTGCCGCCGCCCGCCGGCCAGGCCGAGCCGGCGGCAGAGTACGGCCGGGCGGGGCGGGCCCTGGCGCGCCTGCTGCCGGCCCGGGCGCTGTACGACCCGGGGTGCAGCGCCGAGTTCTGGAACGGGACGGCCAGGCTGCTGCGCGCGTCGCGCTGCCGCGTCGAGCTCAGCAACGGCCACCGCTTTACGCCGGACACCGACCTGCCCCTCCTGGACTACTGCCTGCGCCGCCTGTGCCCGGCGCTGGGCGCCGGGGTGCGCGGTCGCGGCGGCCGGCTGGCGCTGATCGCGCGCGGGGCCGCGCCCCCCGCGGGACCCGTGTACCTGTGCCCGTTCTTCCCCGCCCCCGGGCCCACGGGACCGTCCGAGGTGTACGCACTCGCGTGCACGAACCTCGCCTGGGGGTTGGGCGGGCTCTCCCCCCGCGCGGTGGACACTGCCCGGCCCCCCCGCGAGGCCGAGGAGGAAGCAGGCAGGGCGCTCCGCCCGCGCAGTCGCAGCTCGGCCGAGGGGCGGCCGCGCAGCCACAGCCCGCCAGCGGGGCCTCGGCCGCGCCGCTCCCGCGAACGCCGGCACCCCGGGGTCCGGCGCGTACGCTCCCCCTCGCCCAGTTCCGGGCAGCGCTCGCCCCGCCGCCGCCGCCACCGCAGCCCAGCTCCACCCGCCTCGCGGCCCGACGCCGGGGGGGCCGCTCCTCCCCCGGCGGGCGTGTCCGCCGCCGCCCCTCCCCCGGCGTGTGCGACCGCCGCCGCTCCTCTCCCAGAGGGCGTGTCCGCCGCTCACCCGGCGGGCGCGGCCGCCGCCGCCAGCCTCGACCAAGGCCTGCTGGCCCCCCCGCTGGCCCCCCCGCTGGCCCCCCCGCTGGCCCCCCCGCTGGCTCCCCCGCTGGCCCCCCGGGGAACCCCCCGGGGGGCCCGGCCGCCCTACCTACTGCCTGCACCCTGGGCCCGGCAGAAGAGGTGCCCCTGGACTCGCCCGTCTATGTGCTCGGCGCCTCGGACGACGAGGCCGGGCCGGTGTGCGCCCTGGGGCCGGACCCCGGCGCCGTCGCCCCCGGGGGACAGCCGCGGGAGGAGGACGACGGGGCTTTTGTGAACTACGCGTTCGACCCGGCGGCCGTCACGCAGGCGGACTCGGCCCCCCCCGCCGCCCCCAGACTGCCAGGCGCCGCCGGCCGCCTCTGCCGGTCCTACTGGCCCCGCCGGCCCTACTGGCCAGGCGCCCGCCGGTGACGGCCAGGCGCCCGGCGGCATGCAGGCGGCAGTGCCCGCGCCAGACACGGGCCCGGACCGCGGTCCCCTGTGCAGTTTCTACGAATGACCGCCGCCCCGCGCGGCAGACAGTGACAGCGAGCGGGCTTAGTTTCGCCGGCCGGGGTGTGCCTGAGCAGCCCATTAAAAAGTCTAGCTGCGGTCCTCTGGGCGCCGGCGGACGTGGCCTGGCGTCCTAGCGCGGCCGGCCACGAGTTCACCGGGGCAGCCCCTCCCCAGCCACCACCCGGACCGGGGCGAAAAGTGCTTCCCCCTTCCTGAGGGGGGCCGTGGGGGGGGGGGGGGGCCGGCGGATCCGGGCGCGGCCGCGCCGGTACTCCTCAGATCGAAGCCCCCCCCCCCCGGCCCCCCTCCGTACCGCCGGCGCTAGCTAGCCCGCTCCCGGCCGGCCCCCAACCTCGCCGGGTGCTGTGCCCTGGATCGGTGCCTGAGCTTTTAATAGAGAGGAGGCGGCCGGCCGCCGCTTTACAGAAAGGAGGGCTGATGGACGAGGGGGGAGATTTCCAAGTCCTGAGCGCCCGGGCCATAGCCCACCGTGCTCTTCAGTACGTCCAGCGCGCGCGCTATAACCTGGTTGTACGTGGTCTTGCCCAGGCCCAGGCGCGCAGTCATCTCGCGGCACATGAGCGCCAACTCCTTGCGCCGCTCATTCTCGTTCTTGTTCTTACCGAGCCCCCGGGCGCGACGGAAGGGCAGCGGACACTCTAGCTCGCGGGAGATACTAGTGGTCACGACTTCGCGCACCTTGTACACGGTTTCCGCCAACACCGTGTTAGCTTGTGTATTCTCGGGCAGGCTCAGCAGGTCCTTCAGCTCCCGCAAGTAGCCGTTGCGTTCGTCCCGGCACATCTTTTCCTTGTCGGGGCGATCGTGCCTGCGCTGGTCCGCGGGGAGTCGTTCCGCCCGCGACGCGGCGTCCTGTGCGGGCTCCGTCTTCCTGGCCTTGGGGCCGGCGAAGTCCCGCGCCTGAGTGCGCGTGTGCGCCCCGAACCGGGCGGTAGCGCTAGGGGCGGCCGCGGCCCCGGCCAGAGCCCCGCCCCAGCTTCTGCCTGCCCCCCTGCCGTCGTCGTCCGGGCCGGGCAGGACCGCCACGTTGTAATCACCACCAAAGGACCACAGGCCCTGCGCCGGCCTGGTCGTCGGCCTGAGCACCGGGGTGCGGCTACCTCCCCGGGCGACCAGGCGGTCGAACAGGCCCGCGAGCAAGGCTCCCTCCTTCTCGCACTCGGCCCAGAGTTCTTGCAGCGCCGCTACCTCCAGCACGGCCTTCCCGCCGCCCGGGGGGTCGCCCGGGGGGTCGCCCGAGGGGTCGCCCGAGGGGTCGCCCTGGGCCCAAGGCACGCCGTCCGGTGGCCCAGGTACAGCGCCACGCTCGGGTGTGTCCGAAGCGGCGCACTGTCCGCTGCTGTCGGCCAACAGGCTACCCGGGCTAGCGAGATGCCAGTCTTGCGAGTCAGGTAGTGGTTGGGGCAGGGTGGGAGAGCCCGCTGGTGGTGAGGAGGGGTGGGCGCCGGGGGAGCCACTCACCACCAGCGGCGGGAGGAAGTCTAGCAGAGGATAATCGTCCTCTTGGTCCAGCTGCAGCATGTTTTACGTTCTACGCCGGGCGGAAAGTGAAGCGGACGCGCTCCCTTCCTCCCTGGAAAAGAGCGCGCGCCGCGCACATGCAGGGGGGGGGGCTCGCGCGCCAGCCTCCCCCCCCCCCTCCGTGCCCGCGGGCGGGCGCCGGCGGGCGCCGGCGGCGGGGGCTCGCGCGCCAGCCTCCCCCCCCCTCCGTGCCCGCGGGCGGGCGCCGGCGGGCGCCGGCGGCGGGGGCTCGCGCGCCAGCCTCCCCCTCCCCTCCGTGCCCGCGGGCGGGCGCCGGCGGGCGCCGGCGGCGGGGGCTCGCGCGCCAGCCTCCCCCCCTCCGTGCCCGCGGGCGGGCGCCGGCGGGCGCCGGCGGCGGGTGCTCGCGCGCCAGCCTCCCCCCCCCTCCGTGCTCGCGGGCGGGCGCCGGCGGCGGCCCGCGCGCATGCGCCCGGCCCGTGCCGCCCCCCCCCCCCCTTGCTTCCCTTCCCCTGGGCGCGAAAGGAGAGGAAGGGGGGGGGAGCAAGAGAAGAAGAGAGCGCGCCGGCGGAGTCAAGGCCGCGCAGCGGTCTATTTCCCAAGATGCAACATGGCCGAAGAAAAAAAAAGTGTCGGCCCCAGCCAAGCACGGGAGAGGAAATGCGCCAGCTGCGACCGGCTTTCGGTCTCGACGGGGGCCCTGGTCTCCGCCAACACCAACCTCCCAGGATTCCTAACCGCCACGGACAGCGCCCGCGGCCTCAGGGTGTGCCAGATGTTGTTGCCCGCCCAGCGCACAGCCGCTAGAGAACGAAGCGCCTTGCTGAACTATCTGCATCTGCGCAGTCTGCGGCTGCCTGTTGCCGGCAGAAATAACCTACAGTTAGCACCGCTCTTGACCGAATTCGGCGCCCAGCCGGAGGTCTACCTGACGGAAATCCAAGGCTGGGCCAGCAACAACTACCGGGCCCTGCAGGGTAGACAAGCCGCGTGGCGAAAGGCCGGCAACGCGTTGGCCGGGGGCGGGCCTGACATATTGGCGTTTGCTCCCCTGCTAATTCCTCCGGTGGGCACAGTCCTTCCCGTTGTGCACACGGCCGCTACCCGCTCTAACACCGACGTGCGGCTGCGCAGGGCAAGCTACTGGGACTCGCTCGGCGTCGCGGCTAGGCTTGGGCTCGGGGCCAGCGCCCAGAACGGCGGTTTTGTGCTCCCCGAACTGGTCATCTCCCGGGGCGAAAGCTACCCCGCGGGCCGTGACCAAGAGCTGGCCGAGCTCGCCAGCCAGAACGCGGGGTACTTCCCCTTCGCGGGACCCCAGGCTTTCCCCGTCCGGCGGCTATGCCTGCATCACCTGGTCGTAGACGAATGCACGTACCTGAAGCTCGCCAGGACAGGAGCCGGCGCGCAGCCGTTCCTGGACCAGGTCACGGCGCTCGAGTTTACCCAAACCGTCCTGCCGGAGCCAGGGAAAATCCTCCCCGAGTTCACCCTGTCCGGCCTGCCGCTACTGCAACGGTTTGTCTTTACGCAGCAAGCGCAGCGGCACGAACGGCGCCCCTCCTCGCAGCCAGCGCTACTCTTCGAGGACTGTCCGGCCCTCGCCACCATCGACACCTCTTTGCGCAGCGGCGACAGCCCACAGCCGGTCCGAGCCTTCGCGGCAGCTGTGCCGCTGAGCTGCAAGTCAAGCCAGGGAACGGGGATCTGCACTGGGAGGCGAACCAGTGCCACCAGCTGACTACCCTGAGGTGGCCGGAACTCTGCACCACGGAGGGAGTCCTCACGCTGCGGCTGTACGCGTGTAGGACCCTGCGCGAGCTTTTGTTACCACGGCTGGCGCGAGCCAGGGGCCTGCACGTATGACTGCTCCCTACCGAGCCTTCCCCTGGCTATTATTCGCCCCGCCCAGCAGCGCCCGCCGCCCCGCCGTTGCGGGACTTCGCACTGTTCCATGCGCCCGAGCTGGCCGTCGTGGCCGGAAACCTCGACGTGGAACTCCGTAGCTGTCCAAGCCTGTCCGGCTTCGCACTACCACAGTTGTACAAGGTATACGAAGAGGCCGAGTTCGGGTTCCACGGGTGCGGCACCCTGGCAGAGGCTACCTTGCCTAGATTGGCATCGGTGGGCTACCTGCTGGACCTGGACTTTTGTGCCTGCCAGCTCACGGCTTTCACTCTGCCCCTGTTACAACGGCTCGCGCACCGGCCGGCCGTGGGCCAGGGCTGGGGACAGGAGCGTGGCCTGAGGCTACATTTCGAGGACTGTACCACCCTGCGTAACTGCACTTTGCCCCTGCTGCGTACCATCGGAAAGAGGGAGGTTCGCAGCTCTTACCGAGGAGGCCCGGCGAAGGACGACGACGCGCCTGCTTTCGGGGGGTCCCTAAGTGTGTCCCTCGAGAACTGCCCTGTGTTCGAAAACCTAGACCTGCCGCTGCTCAGCAGGGTACGGGGCGGGGGCTGCGTGCTCAAAGTACAGGCCTCCGGCGTTACGCGGGTAAGCTTGCCCTTGCTGCGTCTAGTGGATCAAGAGCTCTGGCTAGAATTCCGGGGCTGCGAGAACCTACAGGAGTTTACGCTACCGGAGCTGCGGCTGGTGCGGGGGCGAGGCGAGTCTAGGAGGAGCCGCGTCAGCTTCAAACGCTGTCCCGACCTAAAGAAGTTTGCTTTGCCTCTGTTAGCGCAAGTAGGCTGTGAACTGTCTGTGTGCGTCAAGGACTGCCCAGCATTCCAAGAGCCGTCGCTGCCTAAGCTTTGGAATGTAGCGGGGCCGGTCCAGGTAGAGTTGGAGTGCCCCAAGCTGCGGACCTGTGACTTCTCCGCGCTGGCCCGGGTACGGGGTGCGTTCACTGTGACCGCCAAGCGCTGCCACCAGCTCGAGGCCCTGCGACTGCCGCTGATAGAGAGGCTGCGGGTGCAGGATGAAGCGGAGGAGGTAAGACTGGGTTCCCGTTCAGGCGTGACGGTCGAGGAATGCCCCCTGCTGCAGGAGCTCGAGCTCCCCCTGACCGGGTGGCTGAACTACACTGCCTGTACGCTGACGGTGCAGGACTGCCAACGTCTGCCAGCGCTCGTGTTACCAACGGCCCTGCCCAGCGTGACGGAGTGGGGGCTGACGATCTCCGCCTGCCCTGCTCTGGCCAAGCTCGTGCCGCCCGCCAAGCTACCAGTGTGCCAGGAGCTCATGCTCCGGGTACAAGACTGCCAACTTCTGCCGGCGCTCGTGTTACCAACGGCCCTGCCCAGCGTGGCGGAGTTGGAGCTGACGGTCACCGCCTGCCCCGCTCTGACCCAGCTCGGGCTGCCCGTCGAGCTACCAGTGTGCCAGGAGCTCACGCTCCGGGTACAAGACTGCCAACTTCTGCCAGCGCTCGTGTTACCAACGGCCCTGCCCAGCGTGACGGGGCTGGAGCTGGCGATCACGGGCTGCCCCGCTCTGACTGAGCTCGCAGTGCCAGCAGCCATGCCCAGCGTGACGGAGCTGGAGCTGGCGATCACGGGCTGCTCCGCTCTGGCTAAGCTCGTGCTGCCAGCCGACTTAGCCCAAGTGGAGAGGTTGACGCTGTCCATAAGAGACTGCGCTGCTCTGACTGAGCTCACAGTGCCAGCAGCCATGCCCGGCGTGACGGAGCTGGAGCTGACGATCACGGAATGCTCCGCTCTGGCTAAGCTCGTGCTGCCCGCCAACCTAGCCCAAGTGGAGAGGTTGGCGCTGTCCATAGGAAACTGCACTGCCCTGACTGAGCTAGTGCTGCCTGACGGCCTAGGCCAGTGCCAAGGATTTCAGCTGACGTTGGCTAGGTGCCCGGTACTAGACATACCAACCGTTCCGGCAGGGCGGGTCCCGAATGCCTACATCGAGCTCAAGTGCTGCCCGCGGCTAGTGAGCCAAGATCGTAGGCTGTTCAGCCTGCAACAACTGCGGGAGATATGCTCCCAGCGGCAGAGCGTACGCCTCCACCTGCCGAAACGGCAGAAGACGGTCGCCTAGGCGCAGGGCCCGCCAGCAGGCCCGGACCTGCCGGGTAGGCCCGGGGGGGGGGGGGGAGAGCTACCGCCAGGCAGGGCTCGGCGGCTGAGGAGCCCCGCGGCCTTCCTCTCCGCGGGCTCTCCCCCCTGCCAGCAGCTCTGAGCGAGTCAGGCAGAACCACGGGCTGTCACAGCTTGGGCTGCGGACTTGGTAAAAAGAAATCGGGGCCACAGGACAGGCCGGTCTCTCCACCGGGGCCTCGGTCCGCTGGCATGCGCCGGCCGCGGATCCCGGCCCCCCAGAGAGAGAGAGAGAGAGAGAGAGAGAGAGAGAGAGAGTGAGAGAGAGAGAGAGAGAGAAAAAGAGCCCAAGGCTGCCGCAGCTTGATTGTTGACCTAGTTAAAAAAAACTTTCTCTTTAGCAACAGGACAGGCCGACACGGGCCTTGGCTCGCTGGAATCTGCTGCGAAAAGGCCGGTGGGCGACGGGGAACGAGTTTTTTCTCCGGAACCCTGGTTGGCCAGGCACAAGCGCCGCCCCCCCCCCCCCCGGCGATCCTCCAAGGGACTGGCCGCCGCGCGGTCAGCCCGCTCCCCTTGACCAGGGCCGGCCGGGGTCGTGTCCCTCTCCGGGCTGGCACAGAAAAACTAGTAGCGTCCTTTTTTTAATGACTTGTACGGGCCCCGGACCCCCTGTGCGTTTCCCTCACTTCCTACTCCCTATCCCGGCTGCCCCGGGGCTTCCGCGGCCTACGCGATGCGGCGGCGGGACTGCACTAGCCGCCGTTCGAACACCGCGTGCTGCCAGTGTTTGTCCATCAGTGTTTCTTTGCCCTGCACCTCCATGATGCGATTGCCATGGTCAAAGACGTCTTGCACAATCTGCTGGCAGGCCACTAGAATGCCCTTCATGGCCAAGCCCTGGACGATGCTGACATTGGTCTGCTGGCTCAGGATGCGCTGCATGACCCGGCGGTAGAACGTAGCTTTGCACAGAGCAGGCTTCAGGTGGCTCAGCCGGAGTTCCCGCGCAAACTTGCGCCGGAAGAGCCTGGCTTGCTTGGCGCGCACCGTGCGCTTGGCACCGCGCCGGCGCTCCTCTTTCGGGCTGTCTTTTTCCGGGGGCGGGGCGGAGCGGCTGAGGGCCCGCTGGGAGTCACGCTGCTTGGTCTTCTTTTTCTTCCGCTTGGTGCTGCTGCCGGCCTTATCATGCCCCTGGCGCGAGCTGGCCTTGCCGCCAGACTCGGACGTGTGTCTTTTCTTGCCGGGGCTGGAGTGCTCCCGGTGTTTCTTCCGCCGTCGCACGCCCTCGGTCTCCCCGGGGCCGACGGTGCGCTTGGTACGTGTCATGGTGACGGTGGGCCTTGATTGGCTGTTGGCTCGCGCGTTTGTGGCGCTCCAGCCCCCGCGCCGCCGCCCCAGGCCCGCCCCTCCGCCAGCGGCGGCCCCGCCGCGCGCCGGGTAGGACGGGGGGAGGGGAGGGGGGCTGGGGGCACGCGCGGGGGAGCGGGGGAGGGGGCGCACGCGCGGGGAGAGGGAAGGAAGGGAGGACAGGGAGGGGGGGCGCCTCCCCCGGGGGCGGGAGAAAGGGGGAGGGTGCCCCCCCTGTGCCTCCCCCTGGGGGGGGGAGGGGGGGGGGTGCCCCCCCTGTGCCTCCCCCTGGGGGGGAAGGGGGGGGTGCCCCCCCCTCCCCCCCCACAAGAAGTGGCGGCGTGGCATGAACCGCGCGGCAGACGAGGCGGCTAGGCTCGAGGACTTTTTGCGGGCCAAGCTGCCGGGCGCCCGGCGCCGGGGGGTGGAGGGCGTCCAGGCCGACCCGGCCCGGTGTGTGTTCTACGGCCCCGAGCCCCCCGTGGTGCCGGCCGCCGAGGCCGACCGCGCGGTGGAGGTGGTGGAGCACTGCCTGTACGAGAACGCGCTAGCGCACGACGACCTAGAGCGCAAGCGCTATGACCCCGCGCTGCCGGCCGAGGCCCGACAGCACTACATGGAGCAGCTCAGCCGGGACGAACTGGCGCTGCTAGCCGTGCCCATGGTGGGCCGGCCGTGCTTTATCGAGCACTGGGACAACGCCGACGACTACGACCCCGTCCGCGGCGCGGGTGATTTCCGGCAGAGCTGGGGGTACGTGGCCGCCACGCGCTTCGACCCGGCCACCCACAGCCTGTACATGTACAGCGCGCTGCACCAGAACGTGGAGGGGCTCGCGAGCGCGGACCGCCTGCGGGGGGCCCCAAGGGCGCGAGCATCCAGCACCTGCGGGACTCGCTGAACCACCAGGCGGCCGTGCTGGAGAATTCCTACTGTGCGCAGGGGGCACGCCCCGGGACGTACCTGCTGGGCTGGCGCTTCCTGTGGCCCGAGCGCTGCTACCGCAACCCCGGCCCGACCAACAGCAGCCGCGTCCTGCTGCCCCACCAGGTCGCGGACCTGAGCGCCCTGCCCTACTTCCGGCCCAGGGCGGGCGGGGGGCGGGGGGGCGCGGGGGCCGGCCCCGCCTCCCCCTCCCTTCCCCCGGCGCGGGCCGCCACGCTGGCGCGGGCCAGCCTCCGGCCCCTCCTCTCCCTTCCCGTCGCTTACCCGGGCCCCCGGAACCCCGGGGCGGTGTGGCGCGGGATACCTCGCGCGGCATTTCTGCGTCTGTGGCAACAAACCACACACCTCCGGTTGGGCCGAGCGAGCCACGTACGTGCCATGTACTCCCAGCCAGCAGCACACCATGTACAGGCGCCTACCCTGCTAGGCGTGCGCGCCTCGGCGGCCGAGGTGGCGGCGCCGTCGGCGGCGGCGCCGCCCGCGGCCGACGGACACACCGGCGCGGAGGCGCCCCCGGAGCACCCTAGCGCGGCCGCCCCGACGACGGCGATGGCGACGACGACGACGACGGCCGAGGGCGCCGCCGCGGCTCCCCCGGCGCCGGGGGCGCCGCCGCGGCTCCCCCGGCGCCGGCGGCCGACGAGGCAGCGCCGCGGCCGGCCGCGACGACGACGCCGGCGGCGGGCGTCGTGGTCGGCGAGATCGTGCAGAAGGCCTCGCGCAGCATCCAGAAGATCGCGGACCCCGCCGTGCAGCGCGAGGTGTGCGCGACCATGCAGGAGCTGGTGGACACCCTGTACGAAGAAAACCAGCACCTGCAGGCCCAGAACGAGCACTTCCGGGCCAGCAAGTCGCAGGGGCTGAAGGAGGCCCTGCTGCGCTACCTGGGCGTGTTCAACAGCGCGGCGCAGCAGCGCCACATGAGCGAAGACCTCGATCGTCTGCTCGGCGACGGGTCGCGCGGCCAGGTGTCGGACGAGCTGGCGGACCTGCTGCGGGCGTGCTGCGACCGTGGCTACCTCACGGCCGCGACGGCGGCCGCCGCGTCCGGGCGGCGCCTGGCGCCCGGGAACTGGGAGAGCGACTACCGCCTCGTGATCCGCTCCGCCGCCGAGGACGCCGTCCCCGCTGCGCCCCAACCACTCAAGGCCCAGCTGCAGACGGTGCAGGAGCACGCCGCCGCCGTGCTGCGGCTGCCCACCGCCGCGGGCACGCGCGCGGCGGCCGGCACACCCCTGGCGCGCCCCGACGTGCTGCCCCGCAAGGCCGCCCCCGCGCCCCCGACGCCCGTGGCGCGGCCGAGCACCCCCGTACCCGAGGTGTACCAAGCCAGCGAGCCCCTGGACAAGTACTTTGCGCCCGAACCGGCCCCCCTGCAGCAGCAGCAGTGGCTCTCGCTGGGCCGCCTCGAACGCCCCCTCAAGTCCCGCCGGCTGAACTAAACTAGCCCCCCCCCCCGGCTGTTTCCCCACCCGGCCGTAGGGGCACGGCCGCGTTCGTGTAATTATTAAAAGCCAAGAGCGCACGTTTCTCCGCAAAGAGTGCGTCCCCCTGGCCCGGCGCCCCCCCCCCGGCCGCGACCGGCCGGCGGGACGAGCCACGTCTGGGCCAGACCACCTGCTGGGGTAGCGGTACCGTACGGCAGCTGTCCCGGTCGTAGCACTTTACCCACCGTCGCTTGTATCCAAACCGGTGTTTATTGTAAGCCGCTTTTTCCGCCCCGCCCGCGGTGCGCCACGCACCCCCGGAGCCAGAATTGTCCTGCCGACGTGCTGGCCACCGCTCAGCACCAGGCCCCGTACCGCCAGCTCACTGCCTGTCCTCCCTGGTTGGCGGAATACCAACCAGCGTTTCTCTTCAGCTTGCTTCTTGTTAATTTGGGCCGACCCGGGCACCTCTTAGTAATCAGGCACTACGCGGAGTATGGGTAGGTTGTGATCGCGCCGCCAGTCATGTAGCTGCTGTATAGCTGCGTCACTGAACCGGCTACAGCCCCGGAGTTCCCGCAGTTTGGGCAGATCCCAGCAGTGCCGCAGCACGGCGTCCGTGAGCTGCGTACACTGTTTGAGGTACAGTGTCTGCAGGCTGCGCAGACCCCGGCAGTGGCGCAGCGCAGCGTCCGTGAGCCGCGTACAAAAGCTGAGGCGGAGTTCCCTCAGGTTGCCCAGACCCGCCAGGTATTGCAGTGAACCATCACCGAACTGCGCACAGAAGCTGAGGTCCAGTGTCCGCAGCCCGTTCAGCCCAGCTAAGTGTCGCAATGAATCGTCTGGGAGCGCCGTACAGTTGTTCAGGATAAGTGTTTCCAGGTTTGACAGTGGTGGTAGGTTTTCTAGCGTCTGCAGGCTGGTACAGTTACTAAGGTCCAGCTCTCGTAGCGAGTCCAACCCCTGCAAAAGTGTATCGCGGGTGAGCCTGCCACACGAGCGGAGGTCAAGTCTCTGCAGGCTAGGCATCGGCGGTAGCATTTGATTCCCGATGAGCTGGAAACAACAAGCGAGGCGTAGCTCCTGCAGAGAAGACAGGTCTCTCAAGTACTGCAGTTTCTCGTCCGTGACACAGGAGAGTGCTAGCCACTGCAGGCGCTGCGGTTGTAGGAGCACGAGCGCAGCGACATTCAACTTAACTTTTGTGAGGTCAAGCTTCTGCAGGTTTCGCAGCTCAGCCAAGCCACGGATTACTCCTATCGTGACGCGGGGGTGTGAGCTGAGGTTGAGCGCCCTGATGTAGGGAAAGGCCCTCCCCATGGCCGAGATACTTTGGCGCGTGAGGAGGTCGCCGTTGTGATTGTGGCTTATGCGTACTTCATCCACTACCAGACCAGACGGACACGGTTCCCCCTGCCACTTGTCCAGACCGCGTAGCGCCGCGCAGCCCAGTGTAAGGCACGTCACCTGGACCCCGGCCTCACTCCAGACCCAGCTGGGCCAGAACAGGAAGGTTAAAACCTCGGCCTCCGTGTCCAGGCGGAGCTCCGCACGGCGAAAGCGCACCCAGGCCTCCGGCTTGTCTAGAAATCGGCGCAGTTCGGGGCTCACCGCCCCCAGCTTGGGATACTGGCCCAGGTAGCCCCGGAGGTGGTGCCAAACCTCGGTCGGGAACCCCAAGGTGTGCCCGCCTGGGGGGGGGGGGGGGGGGCAGAGCGGCGATCCATGGTTTTCGTTGGCCTTTCTGATAGTTTGCAGGGGGAGAACCCCGCGTCGCGGACGGGGGGGGGCCGGATGGGGGGGAGGGAGCGCCCCCCCCTCCTCCGGCAGCGAGCCCTCTCGCGCTCGCCAGTGGGGAGGGGCTGGCCCGGCGGGCCCTGCCCGGCAGCAACCGGCAAGCAGGACGAGGCGGTGTCTTTGGTTAATCTTAAAGACTGTGTTATTTCGTGGCGGGGGCCCTACGGCCTCTGTCGCCGGTTGCTTCCCTCGGGGCACTCCCGCGCGCACGACGTTACGGACAGCGACACTGGTCGGCAGCGTCGAGACTCTGTCGGGCTTTCGCAAGAGGACCTCTCCCTCCCTTGGCCGAGCATTTGGTTATTCCTGACTGGTCAGCAGCCGGCCGAGCGAGGTTGCTTTATTTACCTGACTAGCGCAGCCTGTCCTGCGTTACGTGCTGGTTCCGGGGGTGGTCTGCCCTAGGCGGTGTGCCACCCCCCTGGGCGCTGCCAGGCGGGCGGCCCGGGCCCTCACGCCAGTGCCTTGGCCACGGGAGCACTGGCTCCCAGAGCCGAGGGGCCTGGGTTGCAGCGGCCGCAGAGCAAAGACCAGGACCAGCTGGCTCTCTCCTGGGCGATTGCGGTACGGCACACCAGACATCCAGCGGTAGCCAGTACTTGTTTAGTCGGGTCAAGGCTAGCGCGGCGTGCGTTACGCGCTGGCCCTGGTTCCGTAGGTGCGGGCACTGCACTAGGAGGGGGGGGGGAGAGAGAGCGAGGGGCGGGGGGAAGGGGGGGGGAGAGGAAGGGGCAGAGAGGGCCGGTGGCCAACACTAGGCACAGGACGGCGGGAGCGTGTCCGGCAGGTGCGCGGGCGCCAGCGCGCTGCCGAGCGCAAAGTGGGCGCAGAGTACGGTCGGGGGCAGGGCCCAGCTACTCAGGTCCTGGTCAAAGGAGGCGACCTGGAAGAAGAGGGCCCGGGCGTCCGTCGCCGCGCCGACCTGCCAGGTAGCCAGCGGCTGGTTAAAGCTGGTCGCCCCGCTAAAGGCGGCGGCTAGGTTTTCGACGCGCCGCACGTCCCAGCTGGCCAGGGGCTGGTTGAAGGCCGTGGCGTCCAGGAAGGCGCCCGACAGGTCCGTCACCCGGTCGGTGCGCCACGCGTCCAGCGGCTGGTTAAAGGCGGAGGCCTGGGCGAAGACGGCGCGCAGCGACGTCACGGCCGGCAGGCGCCACTGGCCGACCACCAGCGAGTTAAAAGAAGTAGCCCCCGCAAAGGAGTGGTCCAGGGACCTCACCTCGCCCAGGCCCAGCGGGGGCTCGGCCGGCAGGCTCGTCAGGCGCCGGCAGCCCCGGAAGTGGCTGCCCCAGGCGGGGTGTAGGCTGACGCCCCCCCAGCTCGTGATGGCTACCAGGGACTCGCGCGTCGCTGCCTCGGCGTCCTGCATGGTCCAGCCGCCCAGGCGCGCCCGCGTCGTGGCGTAGTAGCGGCCGGCGGTGGGGAAAACACGCTCGCAGCCGGTCGGATAGCGCCCGCACTCGAGGGCCTGGCCGTCGCTCCAAGCGATGGACGCTCCGGGGGCCAGGGGGTAGGCCGGGAGGCGCAGCACTTGGCCGGCGGCCACCTCCCACACGGAACGGAACACGGGGGAGGAAGGCTCCTGGCCCGCGGGGGGCTCGGTCGCGCTGGTGGTCGTGGTCGTCGCCGGCGCGGGGGGCTCGGTCGCGCTGGTGGTCGTGGTCGTCCTCGGCGCGGGCGGCTCGGTGGCGGGGGGCTCGGTCGCGCTGGTGGTCGTGGTCGCCGTCGGCGCGGGCGGCTCGGTGGCGGGCGGCTCGGTCGCGCTGGTGGTCGTGGTCGTCGCCGGTGCGGGCGGCTCGGTGGCGGGGGGCTCGGTCGCGCTGGTGGTCATGGTCGTCGCCGGTGCGGGCGGCTCGGTGGCGGGGGGCTCGGTCGCGCTGGTCGTCGTGGTCGTCGCCGGTGCGGGCGGCTCGGTGGCGGGGGGCTCGGTCGCGCTGGTCGTCGTGGTCGTCGTCGGCGCAGGCGGCTCGGTGGCGGGGGGCTCGGTCGCGCCGGTCGTCGTGGTCGTGGTCATCGTCTTCGTCGGCGGCGGCGCGGGCGGCTCGGTCGCGCTGGTAGTCGCGCTGGTAGTCGTGGTCGTCGTCGTGGTCGTGGTCGTCGGCGGCGCGGGCGGCTCGGTCGCGCTGGTGGTCGTGGTCGTGGTCGTCGTGGTCGTGGTCGTCGGCGGCGGCGCGGGCGGCTCGGTCGTCGTCGTGGTCGTGGTCGTCGGCGGCGGCGCGGGGGGCTTGGTCGCGCTGGTTGTCGTGGTCGTCGTCGTGGTAGAGGGTGCAGAGCTCAGCGGAGGCGGCCGGGTGGTGGTGGTCGTGGTCGTAGCGGCCCGCCCGGGCGGGACTGCCCGGGTCGCGCCCGGGGGAGAAGAAGAAGCGGCAGTAGGGAAGAAGAGGGCAAAGTCCGCGGGCGAGACTAGGGCGCGCCCTTCCGATACTACCTGTAGGCTCAGCAGGCCGCACAGCCAGCTAGCGCGCGGCATGAGGCTTGCGGTGGCGTGGGGCGAGGGGAGGTTGCGAGGGGGTGAGAGAGGGCTGCTTCCGAGTCTGCGGGGGAGGGGGCACGTGTTGCCACCGCGCCGACTCCTGTGCTTCTTTGAACCAGGTACTGCTTCGAACCAGCCAGGGCAGCGGCGAGGGCCCGTGCGGCGAGGGGGGGGGGGCAAAGGGCGGGAGGGGGGCGGGCGGGCACGGGGTGCACGAGGGCGGGGAGAGGAAGAAGAACGGCCTACGGGAGGAGGGGGCGGCAGGGAGTCTCTTCTGCCTCGCTCTCGCGCAGCCCCTTCTCCTCCCCCCCCCCCCCCCCCGGGCCCCCCGCGGGCCGGCGGGCGTGCGCCCGCCGTTGGGGCGGGAGCCGCGCCGCGCCGTTTGGCGGTCGCCGTCAGCACGGGAGACGGCCGCACGCAGGGTTCGCCGCTAGCACCGCACGGAAGTGAGGAGTATGTCCCCTGCCCGCGGCGGGCGTGGTAGGAAGGAGACATGCCCCTCCTGCCTCGGGAGAAGGGGAGTGCGCGCGCCCCCCGGCCTTTTTGCTGACCGGCAGGGTGTTTGTCCCCCCGCGCCCCCCGGCCTGCCGCCTAGCGGCGTGCCCAGCAGGTCCGCTTCCTCCGGCCCAGCCAGCAGCCGCCAGCGCCCACGCAGGCACCGCCGAGCAGGGCCAGGACGTACCAGGCGGGCGAGAGCGGCGGTCGTCGGCCGCACGGGTCGGCCGGGGCCCGGGCCCAGAACGCCGGCCGGTAGTGCGTGGCGCTGGCATTGTGCAGCAGCGCCTCGCCCACGCGCGCCCAGGCCACCAGGGCGACGGCGGGCCCCGTCGTCAACGTCGTGCCCGACACGTGCCGGTTGTAGCGCGCGGGCGTGGCCAGCCCCGTGGCCGGACAACTGTCGCTGAGCCAGAGGCCGCGCGTCCGTCGCGTATTGAGCCAAGCCAGCGCGGCCAGCGCCCGGCCGCGCAGGTCCCCGCCCGGGTCCCCGCCCGGGTCCGGGCGGGCGCGCACCAGCACCGCTACGGCGTACACGTACACGCTGGCCAGGCTGGTCTCGTCGGGGCTGTGCGGGTCGTTCACGAGGTTGCCAAAGGCGCCCGTCGGGCGCTGGTAGCGGGACAGCGTGACGAGGTCCTGGTGCAGCCACTCGGTCGCCCGGCCGTCGTTGGTGCGCACCACGTAGCGGGCCAGCGCCTGCAGCGCCCAGGCGTGGGCCCTGCCCCATTTCGCGCCGTTGGTGGCGTCCGTGGTGGCGCACCGCCCGTGCCACCACAGCCCGTCCGCCGGGTCGACGAACGCCTGCCTGGCCTGGGCCAGCATGGCCCCGGCTTCGTCGGGATAGTCAGCCAGCAGCGGCGCGCCCGCCATGTACACGTCGTCCAGCCACAACCACCGCCGGCACCTGCGCCCGCGGCTGCGCCCAAAGTTCCGGACCAGGAGGCCCGTCCAGTTCGTGTGCCGGGGCCAGTGCCGCACGCCACGGAGGGCGGCGCAGTACACGTCCTGTGCACCCTCGACGTCGCGGAACAGGCTCCCCAACAGGCCTAGCCGGTCTCCGGCGGTCCACAGGAAAGCCACCGGGAAGTGGTGCTTTAGCCACCAACCCGGCTGCCCGGGCGCCAGGGCTTGGGCGCGGAGCAGGCTGGCAACGGCCGGGGCCGCGTCCCACGGCGGGTTCCGTAACGCCTCCAACGCTACGGCCGACTCGTAGTTCCAGCCGTAGTAGCCCGTCCAGCCCGGCACTAGCAGCCGCGCTGGCAAACGCTCGCGTAACAAATCACCCAACCAGGCCACCGTGCCGCTGTCACGGAAGTGGGACACGGCCAGCCAAGCGCAAAGCAGCATCTGCCGCCCTAGCCGCACGCAGTTCCGTTCTGCTCTGGTGTCAGGCCAGGGAGAGGGGGGAAAGGCCTGCTTTCTCCCTATTGCCACCGCCGCGGGCTGGCTCGTAGACCCGAGGGCGGGAGAGAGCCGGGGGCAAGAAGGGCAGAGTTTTCGCGCCAGCCGTCCACGCGCACGCTCCTGCCCTGCCCTCCTCCCCCCCGCCGCCGGGCAGAGCCCAAGGAACCAGGGGAGGCAGGCGGGGAGAGGAAAGTGGAAGGGGGCAGCGCGGGCCGCCCGGGAACCAAGGGAACAACAGGAAAGCACAGCCCCCCATGGACTTGTTGCACGAGGACTCGCGGGCGGGCTTCGAGTACCGCCGGGACGTCGTCACCCGGCTGCTGCTGGCCAACTACGACAATGGTACGCGCCGCCACGACAGCGGCTACTGGGCCGACCTGCTCGTCCTGGCCTGCCACAACCGGACGCTACCCGCCGCCCAGCTGGCGACGTTGGCCGAAGAACTCCGCCGCAGCGTGGTGGTAGATTTCGTGCTAGCCAGCGTCGTCCGCCTCCTGCACTGCCAGCCCGCGCTGAATGCCAGCGTGCTGGCGGACGCCTTGCTGTCCGTGCCGGGCTTGTGGTCTACGCCCGGAGACAATCGCTCGGTGTTCTGGTCAGAGAACCATCTTCTTCTTTGGTCCTCGGCGGCCCCGGTGCTGTGCAGGCTGGGCTGGGCGGCGCCCCGCTGTCCCGTCGGCTGGCGGGCACGGACGTTGGCGTACCTGCGAAAAGCACGCGGTCGGTTTCTATGAATTTGCTTCCGGGGTGTACTCGCCCTGGACGTTGGTCGGGCTCGTGAACTTGCACGACCTGGCGGACGACGCCGAAGTTCGCGGACTGGCCGCGCAGTGCGCGCAGGCGCTGGTGCGGCAGCTGCGCCAGTACAGCAGCGAGGCGGGCCTGTGGGCCGTGCCGCAGATGCGGTACCAGGGGCGGCACGACGCGCTGACGTGGAACCTCGTGCTGCTGAGCGGGCCGCGGCGCGACCTGTTCGGCTACTTCGCCGGGGTGTGGGACGGCCGCGCGCGCGACTTCAGCTTGTACAAGAGCACGGCGTTCGTGCTGCTGGTCACGGAGCTGGACCTGTTCGGCGGCGTGGCGGGCGGCCCGCGCCTGCTAGCCCTGGACGAACGGCTGGCGATCGGCCGGCCGGCGGCCGAGCAGCGGCAAGCGTTGGCTAGCTGGGCCGCGGACGCGGGCGGGCTAGACGAGTGGGACCTGACGGCGCTGGGCTGGAGCCTGGGCGCGTACGTGGGGCCCGGGACCAGCGAGCGCACCTTCCGGCTGCTGCAGCACTGGCAGCTGTGGGACAACCACCAGTTTGTGTGGGCCAAGCCCTGGGGGCACTGGTCGGCGCACGTGATCACCAACGACGCGGGCTGGCTGCTGCGGGAAGTGACGGGGTCCTCGCTGCTGCACGCGCAGGCGGTGCTGTGGCGCCGCGGCAACGCGTCCCTCGGTTCCTTCCAGCACTACCACCCGGGGCTCCGCGGCTGGCAGCAGCGGCCGTTGTCGGCGGGGCTCGGCCGCACCGAGCTCTGGCTCGCGAGCGGCCGGCTGCGGGGGCAAGGCTCCGAGCGCGTGCTGGTGACGCACCACGTGTCCGGCTCGGACCACCTGCCCTGGGTCGAGCAGAGCCAGCACGTGGCGCTCGTGGCCTTCAGGCGCAGCGCCGACGTGGCCCTGGCCCGGGGCCTCAGCCGCACCGGGGTGCGGCTCGTGGTCGAGACCATGGGCGAGGGGGAGCTGGTGCGCAGCCGGACGGACGACGCCGCCGGCCGGCGCTGGTTCCTGTTCCACGAGCCCGAGTCCGCCGCGTACGCCGCGGTCCTGACGCCGTGCGGCGAAGAGCTCTGTGCCGGCTCGGGCCGCCGCCGCCGGCAGGTCTGGGCCGTGGCCGTGGGGCACCCGGCCCTGCACGGCAGCTTCGAGAACTTTTCGCAGACGATAGCCCGCAGCCGCGTGGACTGGCACTGGCCCGGGCGGACCCTGGTAGCGCGGGCCCAAGTAGACGACCAGTCGCTCGAACTGCGCTGGCGGGCCCACCCGGGCCCGATCTTCCGGACGACCCTCGCCTTGAGTTTCTACCTGGTCTGCCTGGCCGTGGTCTGCGCGCTCATGTGCTGGTGCTGCAGCGTCCTGTACGAGATCCGGTCCTCTACCTTTTCCGCGCTGAGCACCCAGCGGCACCGCTACCACCTGGTCGGGTCCCGCTGGCCCGGGTCCCGACGGCGCGCCGGCTGTGGGTGTTGCGAGCGAGGCCGCCGGTGCTGCCTCCGCTGTCTGCGGCATCCCACGGCGCGGCGCCTGCGGTTCTGCCTAGTGCTCGTGAAGGTCGCTTGGTTCCTGCCCTTGTTGTTGCCGGTATTTCTGGTGGGCTGCTGGC
The DNA here is from genome assembly GCA_019918135.1 of Paulinella micropora. Classification (NCBI taxonomy): domain Eukaryota; phylum Cercozoa; class Imbricatea; order Euglyphida; family Paulinellidae; genus Paulinella; species Paulinella micropora. The sequence goes on along the minus strand of WBZZ01006036.1, from coordinate 77,817 downwards.
TGCTGGCCCTGAACCACACGGGCGACAGCGACCCCGGGGCGGCGGCGTGAAGGGCTGCGCCCGGCGCCGGACCGCCCGGTTTTTGTATTTAGTGTGTAGGCCGGGTCCGGTGCTGAGCGGCTAGCCAAGTGGGGGTGCTGGTGCGCACTCCCGGGGTCGGAACGCCAAGGACAGGCAGGAGAGAAAAGTTTCTTTTAATGAGTCAGACTTAAAGCACTTGGGGTCAGCTCGTCCACTCGCCGAAAAAACCGGCGCAGGCGCCGGTTGAGCCTGGCCTCCGCTCTCTTCCAGTACCGGCCCTTGACTCTCTGGATAGTGGCTAGGCACTTGTTATATCTTGGTACATCCGGTAGGTCTTCCAGCGCTGATTGAGGCAGATCAGCAGCAATGTCCCAGCAGCTCCGCCACGGGTCATGCCGGCCGAGGCCTGGCACCACCAGGAAGCGGGGCAGCGATAAATGGTCGAGTAGGCGCTCCTGCTGCTCAGGAGCCAGCCTGCTCCATTGGCCCGGCCCGAGCGCTTCGTGGCAGAGGGGGGCGACGTACTCCGTGACTAGGCCCACCAGCTCGGCCGGCACACCGAACCGCTCCCGCAGCAGGTGCAGGCCGGCGTGTTCCGCGGCTATCAGCCCGGCCACGGTGCGCACCCACGGGTCCTCGGTCTGATGTATGACGGCAAAACCCTTACGTACCCATGCCGAGGTAGCAACTAACCCGTAGTTTAGGTGTGGATTGTAAGTGGTGTGTGCATCGAGGACACTGACTTCCTCCCCATGAGCCCCTGACAGGTTCATTAGAACCTTTCCTTTGTACTCGGTTCTTATGCTCCCTTTCGCTATACAGAATTTCTGTGGGGCTCTCTTGAGGTTGATAAATGTAGACCTATCTGGGGACTGTGTTTCGCTTGCACCACTATCGTCTACCAACACTATAGTGTTATTGTCAGTTTTGCGGTCAGGGTTGCAGTCCATCAACATAATGGAACACTCGGTGTGTGGGTTGTCCTGTGTTTGTTCTAGAGTGGTGGTGTCCGTGTCTTGTGGGCTCTGGGGCTCATCTCTGGCGGTGTCACACCACCTAACACTGTCTCGAGTTGCTCTATCTCTTTCACCATGTAAAGCAAAGACGAAACAATGCCCCGTGCAAATGGGTTATCGTGTTTAGTAGCAAGAGTAATGACGCAGTCATGCATAGCATAATACAGCTAAATATAAAACTCGTCATACTCTCCCTCCTGACTCTCGATATCGCTTAGCACGACATGCTTAGCGTCCGACGGTGGCTTAGCCCTCGACGATGAGGCCTTCCCCGACTCCGCACGTTTACGGTCCTGCTCTTTCTCCATCATCAACTTCCGGTTCTTGTAGTACAACAAACATTCCTCCAGCTTCAGCAGTAGATGGTCCCGGTGCTTCCCAGCGAGGTAGGTAGTTATCTCATGGTAGGCGTCCCTCCACTTTCTCGTCCCGTAATCCCCGCTGAACCGGTGCTCCTTTGCCACGGTCAAAACAGTCGAAGACGACTTCTCAGTAGACACAGAGTCCAACGCAGAAACGCTCATAATCCTGATGGAATAAATGAATGTATTAATCCTCCTTGAATGGATAAACTTGTAGCATAGAACAGTTGATAACCGGAAAGGACCACTTCGTGGTTCTCGGAAATTGCAAGAACTGAAATACTTTAATGGTAACAACAGGAATAGATAAAGGTAATCGCGAGACGAATTAATAAAGCAATATATGACTGTCACTCTAACTGATTATGGTATAAGCAACCAATGATATGGTAAAGTTACCGTCTATCAGACAATGAATGCCAATTAATCAGTACTGACTGACCGGCCGGATTATTTAGATGACTGATTTACTAATTAACAGTACAACCGTACTATCAGTTGGTTGCTTTTCTTAACCTCTCCAAATCCATCAACCTCTCTCAGTCTGGCGTAATTATGGATTTGGAGAGGATAAGAGAAGAAAATAGGATAAATGTCAGAATAGTAGTAGCAGTAGTAGTAGTAGTAGTAGTAGTAGTAGTAGTCGTAGTAGTAGTAGTAGTAGTAGTAGTAGTAGTAGTAGTAGTAGTAGTAGTAGTAGTAGTAATAGTAGTAGTAGTAGTAGTAAAAAAACACAAGGTAATATCATAGACAAAAAGAATAAAGAAAAGTAAGAGTGCTCCCCGGATATCAAGGGGGGAAACCATTCACACACACCAGCAAGCAATAGTATTACTAATGAATAAATAAAAAAAAGGAAGCAGTCTGAGCAAAGAAGAAAGAAAATTCGAACACAAAAAAAAACAGTGGGCAGCATGAAAAAAATTTCAAGGTAAAGACAGAAAAAATGAAGAAAGTAAGAGTGCTCCCCGGATAACAAGGGGGAAACCATCCACACACATCAGCAAGAAATAGTGAATATATATAAAAAGGAAGCAGTCTGAGCAAAAAAGAAAGAAAATCCCCCCCCTCCCTTCCCCCCCCAGGAGAGGTCCGGGGGGCAGTCTAGCGTCAACTTTGCCTCTTTCCACTGGTTGCTTTTCTAAACCTCTCCAAATCCATCAACCTCTCTCAGTCTGGCGTAATTAAGGATTTGGAGAGGTTGAGAGAAGAAAATAGGATAAATGTCAGGAGAGTAGTAGTAGTAGTAGTAGTAGTAGTAGTAGTAAGTAGTAGTAAGAACAAATAGATAAATAAATAAATGAATAAATAAACAAATAAATAAAATAAAAGAGAGAGAGAGAGAGAAAAGAAAAAGACTAAGAAGGGAGAAGAAGAAGAAAGAAAGAAAAAGAAAAAAAAGAAAGAGGCAGAAAGGA
>WBZZ01006036.1:65000-70000 GCA_019918135.1 Paulinella micropora | reverse complement strand
ATGCGCATCATCAAGGGCTACCCATCTTGGGAACTCCTTAGTTCCAAAGACTTGTCTTAGGATGACTCGCAGGCCATCAGTAAGATCGCTGCCTGCCTCTCGCTTGTCCCACATCAGTTGCTGCACCATCTTGACGTCCTGCTGAAGGGCCCACTTGTCCACAGTCGAACACCAACCCTCGAGGTCCTTCTCTGAGCTATTTAGGAGCTCCTGAAGCCCTTGTTGTAGATCCATTGAGTCCCTGATAGCGCCTTCGGCCTCCGCAGTCCAGTCGGATTTGACTTGAGATGCGATGACAGGAAATCGCTTCTCCGATAGAACACGCAGCCGTCCATAGAACTTCAGTTGCGCCGCCCGCCGCAAACGCTCCGCACTCAAAGAGCGCGCCAGAAAGAGTGTAATCCACTTGCTTGTCTTAGGGCTGATGCCGAGAATCATCCTCATGGGGCGCAGCATTGCTGCCTCCAGCTTGGTGAGCTGCGATACGGGGGCACGCCAGACATCGAAGGCGTACTTCAGCTTGGCCCCCACAAGTTGATTCCAGCACATGAGACGATACCTAGCTTGTATCTCACCTGCACACCACAAAGGGTACCAACCTGCGGTGGCGACTTCAGTGACACGCGTAGCCCGCAGGGCCTGCTCCTTCCACTTCAGGTCGTCGGTGATAACCACTTCCAGGTACTTGTACTGACTGGTGACACAAAGCTTCTGGCCGCGAAACCACACCACGGGCTCACCTCGCTCCCTGATACTTGGTCGTTTCGCCTTGCTCGACGTGTAAATGGGCATGATTTCCGTCTTGCCGGGCTTCAAGTTGACTTCCAGCCGGTAATCTTCCGCGAACTTGGCCACAACATTGACCATCTTCTGGAGCTCGGTGCGACTGTGAGCGATGAGGGCCACGTCGTCCGCGTATAGAAGTGCCTTGATGTCGTTCAGCCGCTTCACATCCGTGATCTTGAGGGCACTCGCCAGCCGATCACACAGCTCATCCATAAAGACGTTGAAGAGTGTGGGAGAGAGAGGGGACCCCTGTTGGACGCCTACACCCTCCAGTACTTCGGGGGTGAGTGCTCCATCAACTAGCACTTGCGACGAAGTCTGCTCGTAGCACCTGCGCAGCGTGCGCCAGAACTTGCCCCTTACACCCAGCTTCCAGAGCCTCTCAAATAGGCCATCTCTCCAAACAGACGGGAAAGCCTTGCGTAGATCGACGAACAGGACATACGACTCCCGCTTCTGCTGCTGACGCCCCTTCAACCTCTGCCAAAGGGTAAAGACCTGATCCGTAGTGCGACGCCCCGGGCGGAAGCCTCCCTGCTCTGGACGTAGCTTATCCGAGCCATCCACGAAGAGCGTTAGACGAGTAGCTAATAAGGACCGATACAGCTTACCAAGGCAACTAATAATCGAGATATCCCTCCAGTTGTCAGGATCCGTAGGATCCCCACCCTTGGGGATATTGACGATGATTCCCTTGCCCCAAGCTTTTGCAGTCCTCTCGGCTTCTCGAATCCAGTTGAAGTACTGCGCTAAGTAGCCATTGATGTAGGCGCCGCCATACTTGAGCATCTCGTTCTTCACTTTGTCCTCGCCACAAGCTTTGTGGTTATTCAGGGCACGTTGCCTTGCAAGGACCTCCTCTTGCGTGAAAGGCTTGTCCAGCTCTTCGCAAGTGTCTTCACCTACTTCGTGCTCCTTCATAGCCCGGGCCACCTCATCTCTGAAGCGATCGTTCCAGTGGAACTGCCGCTTAGCTTCGGCTTCCTCCCACTCCAGCGAGCCTGCTTCTGCACAGCACTCCACCACAACAGCCGCTTTTCCCGTGGCTTCACCGAATTTTTCCGAAATTCCTCCCACCGAGCGACCTTTTCCGGCAGCGTACACGCCAGTGAGCCATCCTCCCTTTGCACCGGCGCGGAGACCTTCGTTCTGCGTGCCACGCCAAGCCGCTTCGCGAGTAGCCAAAAGCGGTTTGAGGATTGCTCGCGTTGACATTTGACCGCTTCTTCCTGCACTTGCTTGAAGGAGGCGGACTTCTTGGCCCGAGTTGCCTTCCGAATTTCCTTGCGGAGCCGTAGCCAATTCAGACGGGCTTCCGCATTCGATTCATCCCTCCTGTATGCTGCGTAGGCCTCCCGGCGCTGCTGAATGAGCTCCTTTAGCTCCCCGTCGAACCAATTGTTGGTGAAACGGGGTCGTATACATCTGGAGCCAAGGACCCGGTGCGCCGCCATTCGGAAGGACTGCGCCACTCGCTCGGTGACGTCATCTACCACCCGTTGGCTGTCGGCACCACCCGATAGGTCAAGCTCAGGCAGCTGATGCACTCCAAGCTTCTGTAGCCAATGCTGGAATACGTCATCGAACTTGTCGCGTAGATAATCCAGCGCTTGCTTCGCAGCGTGATCATTACCCGAGACACCAGCACCAATAAGCTTATCAACACGAAAGGACCTGTAAGGTTTCGCAGCCCGCTTTGGCCGGCGCTGGCCGCTCCACGTCAGTTCGGCCCATACTGCCTTGTGGTCCGTATCAAGATCATCTTCGCATACTCCGAACTTTGCTCCAGATGCCAAGCCAGGCGACGCGCAGATGTAATCGAGGAGGTGCTTGCCTGTGCCCATGCCGCGCTGCTCACGCCGGGACCACCAGTAGGACCCTTCCACTGGGCACGAGAAGCCGCTCAGATTTCGCAGGCCCGTAGCGACGAGGACAGCCGCGAGTCTCTTGCCGTTCTCCGAACGTACCGGTGCTCCCTTATCATCGACCTCCCCGTGCTGACCGACGATGCCCTCCTCTTTTCGGCTGCATGCCGGCCCGAGCTTCGCGTTGGCATCCGCCACCGTGACCACAAGACCTTTGGCTCCAAAAAAAGCTATAGCTGCCTGCCAGGCCGCATACGCCTCTGACGACTCTTCTTCCTGCGTTTCCTGGGGAAAGTAGCCGTTGCCCACATAGATATCCTGAGCGCCGGTAACACCCGAGGCGATACGCAGCCACACTTGCTGCCGGTGGTCGACGGGGGCTGACACCAGGTTGCAATACGGACCAAGGAAGTTAGCCACCGCGAATAGAACCCCACCCTTGCAGCGATTTTTCTCGCTGACCTCCGCAGGTTTTCCAAAAATCCGGAATCCATCCAGGCTGCATTTGGAAAGTTGCTTCTTGCCCATGCGGTGCTCCTGAGCCCCGATGACTAGCCAGCCCTCGTGCTTGTAGAATGATGCCCATTCCGCCGTGCCTACGCTGTCGTATCCCGTTTTACCCTGCCAGTTGTGACTCGCGACGAGTAGCTTGAAGCCGGTATCGAACTGCTTGGAGCGGTGCTTCTTGGCTCGTTTCCGGACCCGACGGCCGCGCTTGGCTTCCGCCCTCGTGCTGCCCCCCTCTGCAGGTGCTTGCGCAGGTTGGTCCCCCACTGCACTGGCCGCCGAATGCAGGGGCACCACATGCACATCAGCACACTCAGACACACACTTAGGTGCATCGGCAGCCAATTCCGAAGACACCACCTGCACATCATCGACACATTCTTCATGCAGAGGCAAGACGCGATATCCCGTCGCAGCTTCCTCCTTCCGGACCGCCGCTTCCCCACGGAAATGGATGCGAATAAGCCTTCGGACACGTTCCCTGTCCCTGAAAATGCGCCCAAGTGCCACATTGACCCCTCTGCCTAAGAATTTGAGATGTTTGAGTTGCTGCAACGCCGTCTGCCTGTTGTCATCGTCCTCGTAGACCAGCTCCAGGTGACGAGACATTCGCTGGCCTTGCCACTCCATTACCAGGACCACCAGACCAAGACCGCTCATTTTGGAGGCGATCTCCTGTAGATTGGCGCGTTCTGAGAGCCCCCAGACAATCAGATTACGCCCGTCCTTGTCGTACCGATCTACCCGCCGGTACCGTCGAGGCGGCGGTGCCATCTGCCATATAGCGCCGCTCGCCTTATGTTGAAGCGCCGACCCGTGTGCCAGGTTTGGGGAGGAAGGATGAGGCGCAGCTAAGATAGCCTCTCCACGTGGTTCAGGAATTCCGTCATATACGCGAGTCCTCATCCTCCCATCCTGGGACATCGGGCCAGAGCCCGTCGAAGAGGCATTCCCACGGGGATTGTCCAGGTCTTCGGCGATTCTACCTTGTCCCATAAGGGCCACAGTGGTAGCTCCGTGCTTCGCGTATTTGTAATCCATTGAGAGTAGTAGACGGCCAATGTCGCTGGCCATCACCGCCGCGCCTCTTTACGCCGAGGAAAGCGCCCGTCCATGCAAATAGCATCGGCGGTATCTGCAACACACACTACACGCATTTCCGCCGGTGTCACTGGACGCTGCCGCGTCGCTTCGTGCCCTTCGGCGCCCGCCAGCACCCCCAGCGTCGCCAGAACCTGCCTCACGCACTACACACACTCTCCATCGCATCGCCAACGCCTCTACTCTCATGCCTTATGGACTTTCAGCTGCTCCTAACAATACACATCATGAGGTACGGGTGTCCCCGAGTGGAGCCAGATCGGACGGCGTGCCGCTGAAACTCCTTCCCCCACGTGGGTATAGAAGGCGCGAACCTAGCGGTACCTATAGGGTCTTACAGACAAGTATAGTAATCCCAGCCGAAGCTGCTCAGTTAGAAATGCAACGGTGGAGGGTGTGAATGCATGGGGCAAGGCACGGCAACGCAGCAAGGCACTGGCAAGGCATTGGGACCGACTGAAGCCCCTCTCCAACGTGCGCTCATCATGTGTTCCAGTTAGGCAACCCCGAAGAAGCGAAGATAGGGAGGAGACAAAACCCAGATAGGATGAAGATAGGATTAACATGAAGCCGAAATGGAGCCGAGTTGGAACAGGTCAACTCAGCCCCATCTCGGCTCAATGTGAATCCTATCTTGAACCCATCTCGGTACTGTTTCCTCCGAATGCTCACCTCAATAAGATCACCAAACCGGAACTGGAAGCCCCCAGGCATTTACTCGGCACGAAATTCGGCGAAAAT
>WBZZ01006036.1:32500-60000 GCA_019918135.1 Paulinella micropora | reverse complement strand
GCCTCCATCGTCTCACCCGTGAGGGGAGTACGAAGAATTGACGATAGGCTCTAATGACACCCCCGCACGGGCAGTTCCACTTCCAGACGGACCGAATAATAATGATAATAATAATAATAATAATAATAATAATAATAATAATAATAATGATAATAATGATAATAATAATAATAATAATAATAATAATAATAATAAGCCCCATTTGCGATCGATGGTGAAAGACCAGCCGCCCCTCCCAATTCAGTTACCTGAGGTAATAGGGGAGTAACCGAGGATTCCACGCTAGTAGCTAAGGTAGCGCCTTCGGGTGTGGCCTTAGCGAAACACGTGGGTCCGTGCTGTTACTACCATCTCGATTGGTACTGATGCCGGAACCGGCCGGTGTCAACAGTCACCGTCCCCAGTTGACACCCGTTGTCACCGGGCAAGACAATATATACTACTACTACTACTACTACTACTACTACTACTACTACTACTACTACTACTAATAATAATAATAATAATAATAATAATAATAATGATAATAATAATAATGATAATGTATCTCCTGCCAATTGCTGAGCCAAAAGGCCATGTGCATCCAGTCCTCCATTCCATAAGGAAAGTCTCCACACCAATCGGTGGAATAAAGGAAGTGACGGCATAGAACATTACTCTAGGAGCTTTATACCAATCAGCCCATGGAAAGGGACCGATGGCCTATGTACTCCCAAAATAATAATAATAATAATAATAATAATAATAATAATAATAATAATAATAATAATAATAATAAGAATAGTAATAGTAATAATAATAATAGTAATAATAATAATAATAATAATAATAATAATAATGATAATAATAGGAAAGTCTCCACACCAATCGGTGGAACAAAGGAAGTGACGGCATAGAACATTACTCTAGGAGCTTTATACCAATGAGCCCATTGAAAAGGACCAATGGCCTATGTACTCCCTAAATAATAATAATAATAATAATAATAATAGTGCTTCTCTGTCAATGGCTGATGCATTTCTGCACATGCGCCTCCATCGTCTCACCCGTGAGGGGAGTACGAAGAATTGACGATAAGCTCTGATGACACCCCCGCAAGGGCAGTTCCAACACTTCCAGACGGGCCGGTATGTTCAATGAAAATACTGGTCCAGACGGATCGGTATGTTCAATGAAAATACTGGTGGCACCGACGGGAATCGAACTGGCGACAGGGCCCAGATGGTAGAACTTGACCACTGGGCTATCACGGTGTCCAAATAATAATAATAATAATAATAATAATAATAATAATAATAATAATAATAATAATAATAATAATAATAGTGCTTCTCTGTCAATGGCTGATGCATTTCTGCACATGCGCCTCCATCGTCTCACCCGTGAGGGGAGTACGAAGAATTGACGATAAGCTCTAATGACACCCCCGCAAGGGCAGTTCCAACACTTCCAGACGGGCCGGTATGTTCAATGAAAATACTGGTCCAGACGGATCGGTATGTTCAATGAAAATACTGGTGGCACCGACGGGAATCGAACTGGCGACAGGGCCCAGATGGTAGAACTTGACCACTGGGCTATCACGGTGTCCAATAATAATAATAATAATAATAATAATAATAATAATAATAATAATAATATAACCCCGAGTCATGTTTGTGTGTTAATCTCAAAGGTGGGGACTTGGGCAATATTTTCCTTTTCTCACCCGAACCTGAGGCCTCAGACTGCTCTTCACCGTCGTCATCTTTAGGGTCATTTTCCTGGGCCTCCATTTGACTGTACGACGCTTTCTTCTGGGCCTGAGCTTTCTTGGACGAAGACACTGAGCGAGCCAGGGCACTTGTTTGCTCTTGTTCCTCGTCTTCTACTCCTTCTTCCTTGTCCCCTTCGTCCACTTCTTCTTCCTTGTCCCCTTCCAGTTCAGCCTGGCCTTTGTCTTTGCCATCCTTGCCAGCAAGTGTTGCTGCAGCTGCAAACGGTGATTCTTCCGATTGGGTGTGCGGCAAAGGGCTTTGAGGAACGACGTCGTCGTCTCCAGTTTCCTGCAAAAACCATGAAAGTGGAACCAGTTCCTGAAAGCGGTCAGCACTTTTATGCATAAAAGTGGTGAGTGAAATTGGGCTCGGACGTAAAAAGTGGACCCCAATTGGAAAACCGAAAAAAACGTGAAAAAGGCAGCCGAGCCGATCCGAACATGGAACTTTTATGCATAAAAGTGCCAACTGCAAATGGTCCAGACCTCTTTTTCAGTGGCAGCCATGTTGGAAGCTTCGCAGCCATGTCCTTCAGCAACTCTTTAAGCTTCTTGTTGAGCTTGCCTACAGTTGCCACATGGAATCCATAATCGAAAAATCACCGCAAAACGCGTAAGGAAGTGGGGGGGGGGGGACGAAATTCAAACTCAGCCACACAAACCAAGACATCAAACACAACACAAGACAAACAGAGAGCACACACAGAACAAAAAAGCAGAAGGGAGAGAACAAGAGAACGAAAGGGACATGCTTGTTGACCAGTAGGTGCACTTGTGGTGGTTCCTGACTCAAAGATGCGACGCAGCGACGCATCCCAGGTCGCAAACTCAGGCAAAGACGATCTGTTGCCCGAATGCAAACAGTCTCGTTCAGCCAAATGAAAGATCGTAGTTTTGTTTTTCTGTTCGTCCCAAACAGAAATGAGCCACATTCGACCCTGTTGAGACCGTGAGGAACGAAAGTTAGCGACCATCCCTTTGCTGACAGGTCGAACATTTTGATTCTCCCCTGGCAAAGAAGGGTTTAGGACAAGCAACTCCAGATTGTCATCGATCCACGACGACCGATTGTAGCTTTCCACAGCATATTTTTTTCAGACATTGTCTCAAAGAAGTTTTGGGCTGTCGAGAAAAACAGAGGGTGGTTGAAAAAAGGCACTCAAGCAAAAAAAAACGAAAAAAAAAAAAAATGTCCTGAGCCAAAAACAGTGTTTTTTTTGGCCGAATCATAATCTTGGGCCGCGGGATTCCAAATTTGAAGTACGGTTCGGATTGGCCCAAAGAGGCATTTCCGGACTAACAACTTGAAAAATGAGTAGCCCAAAACAGTTTTCAGGCACTGGTGGCACTGGACACACACTTTGGACCCGCCCGGATTAGCGTTTATGCATAAAAGTCTCACATTCAACTCTTCAGCCAGGCCTCGAATCCAAACCTCAGAAAGTCGCCTGTCCAAACAATTTTTTTCATTTCAAGATTGCTCAACAAAGGTTTGGGTATTGTACTTGTAGAACTTTTGCGCAGTTTTAGGTCGCCTTGAACGATCTCGTCGTGTGGAGGTCGATGTGGCTGGCCCTCCAGCTGTTGTGCGAGGGTCTTGAAATGAGATCTCAGTGTGGAAAGGTAATCGCGCTTAAGGATCTGAAAAACATGCATTTTCAGAGGTCATGAAAAGCTGTCTAAGTCCAGTGTGAACATGAGACTTTTATGCATAAATGTCCCAATTGCATTTTCAGCTTTAATTTTTTTCAAAAAAAAAAAAAAAAAAAAAAAAAAAAAAACTGTTAAACGTTTGCTCCAGAGCGAGTTCACCGCTACTGGAAAAAGATGGCGTCAGTAGAAGATGGTAAAGGGGGTACTCGGAAGTTGGACGAAACCCAGGCAAGGCATCTGATCGCAGAAGGGAAACACTTGTTTGCTTCGTTCTTTGTCTTCACGGTGTTTCAGCAAGGACGACGTTTTATGCGATGGGAGGTGGATCTGTGTCTCGAACTAAAACATCGTGGTCTCAGCAGAGAAGGGATCGATGTTCTCTCTTCTGCAGGAAGAATTCTTCCTTTGCGAAGCTTTGATCTGCACAGAAGCAAACGACTTGAAACTGTGATCGAAAGAATCAGGTAACCAAGGCGTGAACTCAAACGAAAAAACCACTAAAAACTTTGTTGGACACATTTGGTCACACACCGAAATTGTTGCATTGACAGTCTTTGCTTTAAAATCTGTTCGTAGGGGGGTTTTCGAGAAGTCACCAGAGAACAACTACATTTTACACTGTTAACGAAATGTTTTCAGTGGAAGGGTAGACAATTTCAAACAAAACCGAACGAGCCTGAAAAAAGCTTGTAGGGCCAAACCGGACATGGGACTTTTGTGCACAAAAGCTCCAAGTGTGGCAAGTCCATTTTGGAACAGTTAAATTTTAAAACGTCTGCAGTTCTCTGCAAAAGCCTTTCAGGTGCCACCAGTGCCTGAAACCGGTTAGCACTTTTATGCATAAAAGTGGTGAGTGAAATTGGGCTCGGACGTAAAAAGTGGACCCCAATTGGAAAACAGAAAAAAACGTGAAAAAGGCAGCAGAGCCGATCCCATGGAACTTTTATGCATAAAAGTGCCAAGTGCAAATGGTCTAGACGTGTCTGAACCGAACAGTTTGGGTTTCGTGAATCGTGGTGTGTTTGATTTCTTTCAAAAGTGGTGTGAAACATGTTGAAACCACTTATGATGTGCATGAAGATGCTAGTTCAGAAACAGCCACGACAGACTTCAGGGTTACTTCAGTAGAGCATGCAAATGTCTTGAAAGGTGAAAAAAAAAGGAATTTTAAGCATGCATTGTTTTTTCAATGTGTCTCTCTTTAAAACTTCCCTCAGTACAAAAACACAAACATCGGAGTAAACTAGCATCACTGCACCTGTAAACATGCTGCTGTACTAGGCAAAACGAAGCCCGTACTGACGTGATCTCGTCTACTTGGTTCGACAACTTTGCAACAAGTCTGAAGTTTCGCAATGTTGGTGTTCCCAATTTGGGAGTTGGCCCGTACAACAACGGACTGGACGGTTGTGGGTGTAATTCAGTCGCAGCGGTTGCAGCCTCCCAGCTTAATGTGGAATGACTGCAAGAGAAACGCAATTCCAGATGATCTTTTTCAGCAGGCTTTGACAGAACTTACACGAAGTAAGATGCACGAGTTGCAAACCAGGAATCCTGATTTTTTTTTCAATTTTTTGAACACTCTGCTTCCAGGGAATCAAACAGAAATCCGCTCAGGTTGACCTTCAGTCTTTCCACCTACAACGATCCTGCGAACAAGGGAACTGTTTTTTTCGGTGTGCGGTTGGAAGACCGAAACATCGCATCCAATGATGCTTTGATTCGTTTTTTGCAAAAAATTGCAGCGGATCAAAGACGGGAGGAAGAGCCCCGTTACAAGCTCTACACTATCGATTCCAACATTTACAAAAGAATTCTCAAAGTGTGTCTTTTCAAGTTGTGAAGAAGTTGTGCAAGAACAGCTTTTGTGCATGTGCGGTTTTTACATGCAATGTTCGACTTGAGCGGAGGCTTTGCTCACCTGAAGTCTTGGATGTGTGTGTTTCTCGGGCACTGGCATGTGCACAAGTTCTTGTGCATTTTGATTTGGCGTGAGTTCAAGCGCCAATTGTTCGGCCCGTTTTGGCACAAACTGTTTCCTGACAAAAAATTCCGCATCAAGCCCCGGCTGAAGACAATCACTGCAGTCATGGCTTACCTGCGACTAGCTTACCCTCACGTGAGGAAAGACATCCAGGACAGCTCTGACAACGCGGCCCTTCCTGAAGAAGCCAGAAAAGCACTCCGAAGTCTTTTGAAGTTGTTTGAGTGGTTCATGCCCGTGGTAAGTCTTTGGCTCAGCTGCACTGTTGCTGACTGCAGTTTGTTGTTGTTGTTGTTGTTGTTGTTGTTGTTGTTGTTGTTGTGCAGGCCCAGGACCTGGGTTGCGTCATTCGCAAAACTTACCTAAACAAATTTGGGTGTACTTGCACAGAGCCTTGCATGTGTTGTTGCACTTCAAAGCCAACGAGTACACACATGTCCTGAAGTTGCACCTGCTGCTGTTGAACTACTAGCGAAGTGTGAACCACCCTGCTTGGCGAGCGTTTTAGCATGACGCCAGGATGTTCTCTGAAGAAAAATATGAAGCGAATCTCAGCACCGTCGCGAAGCATTCCTTGAGCGACCCGATGCGGTTTGATATTCAACACGTACAGAAAACGCTGCTGTTGCTGACACACAGTCGTGACAACCTGGGCGAAAGGTCCCATGATCTGGACGGGCAGAAGATTGAGCCTCGGTGTCCAGAGGTCGAGGCGGCGTACAATTTTTTACTGGATCTTGTCGCAAGCATTAAATTGAGAACTGCGAGAATGTAGCTGTTGGCGCAGCCGAAGACTGGGATTCCAAGGATGACATGAAGAACAGGCTTGTTCCATTCGAGATCGAGTTGCAAGTCAAGAATGATGTTCTTCTTCAGTTCGACAGAAACGTCTAGCGCTGCAAGCGCCTTTCGGTTTTGAACTGGCTTGTAACTGTTCCTGCAGCAACTGAGGACGGAGTCGTGGATGATCCGCTCGAAGATTCCCAGGAGGCAGAGTCGCAAGGCAACAGGGAGCTACAGCAATCGCAAGGCGAGCAGGAATTGTCACAGGCAAGTTGCAGAGAAAAGATTCAGCAATGTCTGCGGCGGATGCAAAGGCCGGGGACGGCCCTGGAGAAGGGTCACTGGTGAGGAGTCCAAGAATGTTACCGCGGCTAAGGCGCAGGCGTCGAGGGGAAGCAGAGCTGGACACAGTTGAAGATGGAGATGAAACAGAAGAAATTGCTCACAGCGATTCCCAGTGTACCTCAGACAGTGACGATGACAACATTTCAGATGACTGGGAGGGCTCTGCCGCCGACGCTGAGTCGGAAGCAGTTGCTAGCCAGCAATCACTTCGTCCGCCCTTACGAAGCTCTGCACGCGCAATCAGGGCAAGAATCTGAATGCTACGCTTCGGTGGGGATTTTTACACTGACTCGACTCAGTCAACAGCTTCCCGCTAGGGTTGAAAGATTAGGCACGGTACGACCGGTCGGAATTTTTGCATTAAATATTTTTTTCAGTGAGGAAGTTGCATTTACGAAAGACCTAGGTCAAGATTAACATTCCGGCTGATCCTTGTGTGGCTGTTCTAGTAAATGTCTAAAATGTTAATGTAGCACTTTTATGCATATATAAACGGGTCAAGTGTCGTTTCCAATAACATCAGTTTAATTTAACATAGTGTTAATAAACTGATAAAACTTTTCTTACTCAAGCTACTGTTTCAATGTCTGGAAATAGTCAGTGCAGCAGAATTACATTCACTGAGTCATTGCAAGGAGTGCAAAATGTTTTTATGCATAACAGTCACAAATGTATAATTAGTTTACTTCGCGATCGGCTGGGTTTTTTTGGACTAAATTTTTTTACCTTTTTTTTTTAGCAACAGCTTTCCCACACTTACAGCTTTTATGCATAAAGTGTTTTGCGACAGCTTGCATGCTTTCTACTGATTCCATAAATGATACATTTATGTGATTTTTTATTGGTACTACTGCATGCAGGATCAAGATGGATCGACCGGGTACGGAATATAAATTGCGATCGTGAACACGCAATCGATCATTCTAGCTATCATCAATTGCTAAGTCAATTAGTGGAAGTAGATAAATACACATTTTACTGGGTCGTTTTTTCGTATCCTCAAAACGACCTTCGTAAAATGTATCGTCCTTCCGGTTGATAGTTTAAACAATCAATACTAAGCCTCAAAACAGCAAAATAAAAAAGCAAAAATTTTTGATAAATACAAGAAAGCAAAATAAATAAATTCGTTTTCCTCTACTTAAAAAAAAAAAGGATTAGCGAACAACTTATCTATTCCTTTTAAAGAATAGCAAAAAATATATTTATGTAAATGGGAGACTATATAAGACCTAATTCTAAACAACTATACAAGCAAATCAACAGAGATAAAATGAACAAGAAAGCAAAAGAAAAAATAAAATGTGAATGTGGAGCAGAAGTATCAAGAGCGAATTTATCAAGACATAAAAAAACACACCAATATCAAAATCAATAAATTTTACTACTATAGGTACTACTATAGCACACTTATCTATTTTTTTATATTTTTTGTAAAATATTTCACAAAATTTTTTATAAAAGTTGTCCAAAACTGCGAAAACACAAAAACATTTCTACGTTTTCGCATCCTCTCAGAAAAAACCATGTGATAACATTTTTAGCAGTCTATAGTGCCACCAATTACAGGTCCATTTTTACTTTTGCCTTTCTATTTCTTTTACTTGTTCTGATGTTTTCTGGTTCTATTTCTTCTCTTTTAAGTAGTTCTTTTGTCTTCTTTTCCTTTATAATTTCTTTTGTTTGTTGTTTTATGTCTTTCTCTTCGTCAATTGGTTTTGTAAAATCGGTTTTCAATAAATCCCTCGGGCTTACTAACTCGTCATTATTTAATGTTAATTTAAATCCGGAACGGCCTTTAACTTTATAAATAATTTTGCTGAAAGTCTTTCCTCCTTTGGAAAATAAATTACGTTTGTTTTCCTTACGAACTCTATCTCCGATATTGAATTCATTAATAGGGTTATCTCTAGTTATGACTTGCTTGTTTTTATCTCTTCTAGCAAAGACATCCACAGGTCTGGCTTGAATTCCTCTATGAAGTTTGTGGTTATAAGCATTAACCAAATCTTGAATATAACTTACCCAGTCAAAATTTCTATTAGTTTCAAATAATAAATCCAACCACCTTCTAATACTCCTTATAACTCTATCAACAACCGCTAAGGCTCTATGGTCTCCGACTTCAACCACATCATGCTTAATACCATTTTGAATAAAATAATCACGAGTAGCACCTTTATATTCTCCTCCGCTGTCGGTTGTAATTGATTTAGGTTTATAAGGTATAGATTTCAAAGCATAATAAACTTCTTTCGCTGTTTTATTTTTTAATGGAATGATTATTAAATATCTTGAATGACAATCAATCCAAACAAGCATCCAAGCATATCCTTTATTTCCTTTCTTATCTTTTATTTTACTCATGTCTACCAAGTCTAAGAAAACTTGGTCTAATGGATTATTAACCCATATAGTATTCCATATTTTCGGGTTCTTTTTCTGGTGGTGTATTTCAAGTGCTTCTTCTTTTGTTTTAACTACTTCTCCTGTAGGTGTGTCTTCTAATTGACTATTACGATTTTGATTATTAATAATTGTATGTTTATGGTCTAAATCTGGCATTTATATAGTATGAGATTTTCAAAGTCAAATGTAAAAAACAAAAAATATAAAGTCATTAGTCCAAAAGGTAAGGTTATTAATTTTGGAGATATCAGATACGAACATTATAAAGACAGCATAGGGTTATACTCACATTTAGACCATCTGGATAAAGAAAGAAGAAAAAACTATAGAGTAAGAGCAAAAGCAATAAGAAACTCAAAAGGAGAATTAACTTTTAATAATCCGGAGTATAGTAATTATTATTCTTATAATTTCCTTTGGTAATGATATTTGAAAGACGACTTCATCGTTTTTCTTTTTATTTACATTTGGACTTTAGAACTTTAAGAAACATTTTTCAACATCATTATTTTTTTCTTTCTTAGCACCACCAGAAGATTGATTATATACTTTTACACTTACACTACTAGACTTCTTACCTTTGCCTTTCTTTGGCTTCGGTTCTTCTTCTTCACTACTCTCGCTTTCACTTTCTTCACTCTCAGGCTCATGCTTCTTACTCTTCTTCTTTTCTCTCTTAGTTTCCGTTTTCTTTCTTCTTATCTTCATTTTTGCCATCTTTTCAGCAATGATATCAGTAAAATCACATTCACTTTCACTATCACTCTGCTCGGGTGTGTCATCTTGGTCTTTTTCATTAACAATATCGCTCGCCACATTCTTATTTTCTATCTCCGCTATTTTTTGTTCCATGTCTTCGTCTTCACTTTTAACCGCATTTCGGTATTGTTCCAAAACCTTTTTGGCATGTTCCATTTTTCGTTGTTTCGCTTTTGCTTTTATTCCTTCAACAGCACTCCCCCAGTTCTTACGACTTGCTTCGGGAGACGGCATTTATACTAAGATTAATATATTTTAGTATTTTTAAAATTAAATATTTAATTATATAATGTCGCAATATAAATCATTACTTGGCTTGAATGAATTGGCTGTTGATAGTCTAAACATACTTAACTTAGACCTTACCAACACAAACATAGTCGGTCTGAATACAGACAGAGTGCCAGAAGATGAAAACCCTTTGAACCTCTACTATACGGATTTACGATTTGACACAAGATTATCTACCAAATCAACTACGGACATAAAAGAAGGAAAAAATTTATACTACACAGAGCAACGAGTAAGGGATAATGACGAAGTCAAAGCCTCAACTCAACACAGAAGCAATACTTCCAATCCACACCAAACCAGTCTATACAATTTGATAGACACTAACATATCCGCTCCAACGGTCGGGCAATACTTAACATATAATGATGTAGATGGTAAATGGAGAAATACAACAATCGGCTCAATTGATACACTCACAGATGTAGTCATAACGGCACCAGTGGCAATGAATAGTTATCTAACATATAACTCAATAAACTGGGTAAATAAAACATTTCCGATAAATGTTGATGAAACAGGCAATATTAGTATGGGCGGTAATTTGAATATAACAGGAGTTAATTTATTAAATACCAAAGATGTTGATACTTGGATATCTGAGCACGAAGACAATAATGATAAAGTGTCAGCGGATGGTTCAATTGATACACACAGCGATGTTACAATAACGGGCACACCCGCCAATAACCAACTACTCATTTATAGCACAGGGCAATGGAGAAACACAAACTCACCTTTTCTTAGATTGGATGGTCTCGCTATGATGTTTGGAGATTTAAATATGGGAGGTTTTAATGTAGCAAATGTTGGTAATGTTGATGGTGTTGATGTTTCGGCTCTTGATAGTTCTGTCGTTAAACTAACAGGCGACCAAACAATAACAGGGAATAAAACATTTACTACTTATGTGGCCGTAAAAGATTCAAATCCATTAAACACAGGCAAATTATTCTTCAATTACAACAATAATATGGGCTCTATCTATTCGTCGGAGGCCGGTGGTGCAACGGGCTATCCATTATCTTTTGTAGGCTCGTCCATACTTTTTGCTCCAACAACAGGGGGTGGAATGACATTGACAAATAATGTTTTAAATTTTAACAGCACGACAGCAATCAGCGGACTTCCAGCACCATTCTATGACAATGATGCTTCAACAAAAGCATATACCGATACAAAATTAGCAAAGGACGGCACACCGGCTATGACGGGTAGTTTAAATATGGGAGGATTTTCAATAACAAATGTTGGTAATGTTGATGGTATTGATGTTTCGGCTCTTGATACTTCGGTGGTTAAACTAACAGGAGACCAAACCATAGCAGGAACAAAAACATTCAGCAACATAATAAATGCTAGTGCGGGGATTGATATGAAAAGTCAAAACATAACAAATGTTAATTTGGTTGATGGTGTTGATGTTTCCACCCTTGATATTTCGGTGGTTAAACTAACAGGAGACCAAACCATAGCAGGGAATAAAAAATTTACATCAACTTTGGAAGTAAGTGGTTCGTCCAATCCAACTACTTTTGACGGCATTGGCATAGCCTTTGATACAAAAATAGGAATGATTGCCGCACAAAAAACAGCAACAGCGACTTGGTATCCGATACAAATAACGGGGTCATATGTTGATTTATATGCGGGTGATAATGTAATCGCGACAGCAACGGGCACGACACTATCTTTGAACAACAGAAAAATAACAAACTTAGCCACACCATCAGCAACAACGGACGGAGCAAACAAAAGTTATGTGGATGCATTAGACGGGCAAAATGTGAACCTAACTGCTAACCAAACCATAGCAGGAATTAAGACATATAGCAGTGGTGTTGAAATAACGGGAAATTCAATCAATTCAACAACAAAGGGCACATTTATCGTTTTCAATTCTACCAGTAATATTGGGTCAATTGCTAGTTTGGATATGAAAACTGCAACATATTACAACTTTGAAATTTCTGCGAAAAAAATAAGTTTTATTATTGACGGGACAATCGTCGGTTGGGTAAATGCTTCGGGGCTAGATTGTAATAGTAGCAAAATAGCCAACCTTGGAACTCCGACATTAGCAACGGACGGAGCGACAAAAGGTTATGCGGACACATTGGACGGGCAAAATGTAAAACTATCAACAGACCAAACCATAACAGGAAGCGAAACATTTAATGGGGCGAGCACTGTGATAAAATATCTAACTTTAACGAACAATGCCGATTTTAATAATCAAACTATCACTAATGGTGGAAATATAACATATAATGGGGCGAGGATATTAAACCAAAATGGAGGAGATATATTCTTTTCACAGACATCAGGAGATTATCAGTATTTCTTATTTACTCTAAATACCGCTACAAGTGGAACCGCGAACCAACGAGGTTATGTATTTACGAATGTAGCATCTGATGTAAAAGGGGCGGGACTTTATATTTCAAAACTTTTGGATAATAAAAGTGCTTCGTCTGACATTGTCCGTTTTAACAATGCTGGCGGTATGCGGTTTTATGGTGCTTTGGATATGAATTCAAACAATATAACAAATGGAGGAACAATAACTGGAACGACAATTACTTCAACCGCGGGGATATCAACGACGACACTAACGGCGAGTGGATTAATCACGGCAAATGCGAGTATATCAACAACAACGGCAACCGCAAGCGGATTAATAACGGCAAATGCGGGGATTACATATACTGGCACACTAACATCAGCAACAAATACAAGTGGAGCGAAAATAGGAGTTCAGGGAATAACAGACGGAACAAATGCAAAAGGAATATTTCTATGGGATACGACAAATACGAGTTGGGGAATTTATGCAGCATCTGGTGGGGCTCTAAACACTAGAAGTTTGGCAAATGGTTTAGCCGTTTCAGGAAATGATTTTAGTTCGTATAGTTTTCGGTTTAGGGTTGCTAATGATTCTACAATGGGTTTTGTGTGGGAAAATTCAGCAGAGCAATTGTTAATGTCATTAAACGGGGCAAACGGGACTTTATGGACAAAAGGATTGATTACGGCAAATGCGGGAATTACATACACAGGCACACTAACAACGGCATCAGCATCAACTAATGGGGCTAAAATAGCAATTCAAGGACAAACAGACGGGACGAATTCGAGAGGAATATTTGTATGGGACATTGGAGATTCAAACTGGGGGATTTATATGAGCCAGTCTGGGGCAAATAAATCATTAAGTGGAGGAACAGCACCAGCAGGAGGAGGTGGAGGATTAACTTCTTATTCTATTAGATTTAGAGTGAATGGTTCTTCAACGAGTGGTTTCATATGGGAGAATAATTCAAATACTGCTTTAATGTCATTAAGAGCAAGCGATGGGCAATTATGGGTATTGTCTAATCCAATTCAATATTCAGACAAGAGAAAAAAAGAAGATATAAAGGAATGTTTAGGCTTAGATTTTATTAATAAGTTAAATCCAGTCTGCTATCGTATGATTGATGACAACAAGAAATGTAGGACTGGCTTAATAGCACAGGAATTAGAAGAAATACTAACAGAAATGGATATGCTAGATTTTGGTGGTTTTATAAAAGAAACAATTATGGTTCCGTGTCCAAAGCAAAGAAAAGAATACGAATTGAAAGGTGTGAGTGTTAATCCAGAAGATGTTAAATATGTTGATAGTGGTGATGTCGGTTATGGTATAGGTTATTCTGAGTTTATCGCCCCGTTAATTAAGGCGGTTCAACAATTATCAGACAAGGTAGGTAATTTAGAAAAAGAAAATAAAAATCTTATGAATATACTACAAGACCAAGCAAACCAACTAGCAGAAATCAGAGTGTCCGTTATTGATAATGTCAAATAATACAACTAGACTTCATAGGCCACCGCCTATTATGGATATGGATGGAGAACTAACTCCAGAATTAAAGTCTCGTGTTCTTGAAGTAGAACTAAAGACTGAGGAAAAAAAAGTAGAGCACGAATTGGAAGATAACTGGAATTGTTGTTGTATAAAAAACAGACCAACCGACAGCCGACTTATTAAATACTTATTTCAAATGGGTATCATTATTGCTATAGTCTCGTTAGCGATCGTAAAACTTTCTAACCATAATCTTGATTGTAATCAAACTAATGTCTATGTGGGGCTCATTTCGTTGATGGTCGGTATCGTTTTACCTTCTCCAAGGTCTGGGGGTGGTAAGAAGTAAATTAAAAACCAAAAGAGGATAATCCGATCATATTGTCATAATGTATTTCCTTTGATTTATGAGGCGATAAACTATGTACTGACAAAATTGAACCACACTCACAAGTGATTTTTTTTTGTCTTATTTCTTTATAATAATCTTTTTTCTTTTTTAACAAATATTCTTTATTCCGTTCTCTGTATCCTTTCATGTTCTGTGATAATTGCTCTTTATTTTCTTCGTAGTATCCTTTCATTTTCTGTGTTAAATGTTCTTTATTTTTTCATAGTATTTTTTCATTTTTTGTATTATTTGTTCTTTGTTATCTTGATAATATTCATCTTTGGTTCTTCTTACTATTATTTTATTTACACAATTTTCTGTTTGTCTAATACATTCACCTTCTCTTTTCTCAAGTTCCATTTTGTTATTACAAGGAAATTCTTCAATTAATTCAATATAAGCATCATCATATTTGACGATTTCAAAAGAAGAAACATAATTAAATTTTCCATTCATCCAACATTTATATTCTCTTTTATGAGAATAAAGTCTTTTGTATAATGGTTGAGCGGTTGAACCAATATACACCTGATCCGTTTGGTACGCCCTGATAGCATATATTTTACCTTGTTTATAATCTGGCATCCTTTTATATCGTTTATTCTCGTTATGTTTAAATAGAATAACATTCGTATAAATGTGTCATATACCATCTATTATTACCCAAACACATTAAAGGCAAAGCCTCATCAAAACTAATACACCAATCTGACATTGGTTTATACACACATTTAAATTTGGTTTCTATTCCTTTTTGAATACAATAAACACAACTTTCATTTTTTTAATCGCCGACCCGTGAGTAAAAGTCGCAGGCTGTCCTACCTAACACAGACCAAACAAATATTAATAAAATTTTTATCATCTTATATCTATATTTATATATTTTAACCACAAAGCACGAAGTGGCGAAGCAAGCGTAGTCAGAATGACGGAGCACAAATACCAAAAAATTATTTTTCTGAGCAATGATTTTGCTGGAGGAAGCAAAACATTTAATAAAAATATCCAATTGTCATTCACACCCACCAAAATGAATGTAAAATTTATCCACTATATGAACGACCAGACCGAAACCAAAACCAGAATTCTTTATATGGACAGAATTGGAATTATTGGAACATTTGCGGACAGCACCACAGCAAACATTTCAAACCTCGGTTATAATTTGGGTGTTGTCGGATGGACTGACGGACAATATACATTTAAAGTCCTTGAAACTGACAGCGGAAATATTGACACAGGAAATTTAGCGGGAAGAATTGTTGTGTGTTTGGAATTTCTTGCTTAGAATATACACGATGCAAAAAATCAATAATGTCAAGGTGACGCCCGTAAAACAAGATGGTGATGGAAACAAAAAAGCAAAAGGTTATAAATTATTTAATGAGCCGTATGCTAACATATTTTTGCTTGCCCGTAAGAAGAGCGGTAAGACGACAGCACTCTTTGAAATACTGAAACGGACGACAGACAGAAAAACCAGTATAGTAATTATTGCTTCAACGATACACAAGGACTACATTTATAAAGCAATGGTAAAGCACTTTAAGAACAGAGGCAACCCGATGGCGATATATACCTTTCTTAAATCAGATGGTGTTAATGTCATTGATTATGAGTTAGACAAACTGAACAGACATGACGAGCAACACGAAGGAGAAGTAAAACAAGACAAAGAAGAAATAGAGAAGCCACAATTTTTATACTTTGGAAAAGAAGAAAAAAAGAAAACTACAGAACCAAAAGAACGACCCAGCAAGTATATGTCGCCAGAGGTTGTTTTTGTTTTGGACGATTTAGGGAGTGGATTAAGAGACAAGTCCGTAAGTGATTTGTTAAAAAAGAACAGACACTATAAAAGTAAGGTTATTATGTCTAGTCAGTATTTGAACGACCTACGGCCAGAAGCAATTAAGCAGTTAGATTATCTATTAATCTTTCCGGGGCAGTCTCAGGACAAAATGGAACTCGTGTATAAACACTTAGACTTATCTTTTGACTTTGATTACTTTCTTCAAAAGTATCACGAAGCAACAAAGGAACGATTTAATTTTCTTTATGTCTCAAGTGTTGATGATGAGTTAAGAAAAAACTTTTCACAAAGATTTAAATAATATTTTTGGAATTAATAAATAGTTTTTTTCATAGTATAATGGTAGTTAAAACAACTCGTGTTGAAGTCATTCCAACAATCGGCAAACGAACTATTAACTCAAGCACAAACATGGCTGGAGGTAAAAAGAAGACTGGTCGCAAGAAGAAGCAAGGAGGCAAGGGACAAGCAGGTGGTAAAATCAACTGGCAAAAAGTCGGCAAAACGGTCTTTGCCGTTGATAAATTTCTTCGCGGTAATAAGTTAATCTCAAGGACTGCGGGAGCATTAAGTAGTGTAGGGGTGCCTTACGCAGGTAGTGTTGGTGCTGTAGCATCAAGACTTGGGTATGGTAAGCAGAGAGGACGAGGTGCCCTTAAATTCTAAAGATATTTTATTCTGACTGCCGTCATCACACTATCGCTTCGCGATAGTTCGCCCTACGGGCAGAACAAACATCGATGACCATTATTTTTTTCAAAAATAAAAAAACGATGTTTTAGAATATAGATTCAGCGAGCTGAATCGATAGTGAGAATGCGAAGCATGAAGCGCCATTCTAACATATCAAAGGTAAGACCCCCGAGGGTTTATAGGAATAAAAGCGGGAAGCCGTATATTATCCAGAAGGGTAAAAAATATTATCTTAATTTCGGTAAAAAGACAAATGATATGAGCACACTTCAAATTGTTAAACTTTTTATGAAATACTTAAGCAGACCAAAAGCAAAGCGGGCAAGAACGAAGAAAGAAGACTTAAGAAAAGTCCAAAGCCTTTCAGAGATTGAGCAAAATACTAGAACCGCCATTAATGACCACTTAGACAAACTCAGAAAGGAAAAATACGAAAAGATTGATGAGATTGACCAAAAAGAGAAAAAAGCACAGGCGGATGCTGAAGAAGAAAAGAAGAGACAAGAAAGAAAAGACATAGCAGATGCTAAGGAACTAAAAGAAACAATGGATAGGGAACATAAAAGACAACTGGCGGAGATTAAGGAAAGACAGGAAGAAAAGGATAGGGAACAGAAGAAGGAACAACGACTTATTCAGGAACTACAGGCAGAACGACGACATAGACAGGGTTTATTGATGGCGCCAGTAGCCCCGCCTATGATAAAACCGCCACCGCCACCGCCACAAGGACGACCGCCAAGGAAAACGAGAGGAGTTATTGTAAAGGATGCGGAAGAAGAGGAGAAACATAAACAAACAAAACGGGAAAAAATAATTGATGGTATGTTTGCTGAGACTATTAGAAAGAAACGGCGAAATGTGCAACCTACTAATGAAAAGATTATCCAAAAACTAAGATTTATTGGACATGGTATCCCTGACATAAAACCACCAAGAGGCGGAAAAATAAACTATTCTGAAATGTTAAAACAATGGCTATACAAAAGTCCTATTATAACTGACCAAGTGTTGAATTCACAACAAGCATGGGTTGAATTTGATTTATGGAGAGAAGGTGCGGTAGCAAAAAAGAAAGAAGAAGTAGATAAAGCCAAGGAGAACAAAGAAGAACAAGACAATAAAGAAGAACAAGTCAATAAAGAAGAACAAGTCAATAAAGAACAAGAAGAAAAAGAACAACCTATCATACAAGAGCCTGAAGACGCACAAGCAAATATGACTGAAGCAGAAACCGAACCAGAATCAGATGCGGTAGGAATTGGTAAAGTCTGAAAAGGTTTAATGACTAGTGAAATCAACGACATAATGAAAAAATATGGATGGTATTTAGGAACAATTGCGAGTGATGAAATATATAAATTAAATCCAGAAAAAAGAAGGCAATACGGATTTATTATGAATACTGACCCGAGCAATAAAAAAGGACAACACTGGATGGCTATATGGGTAAGTCTAAATAAAGATAGAAGTGTTGAAGTGTATGACCCTTTGGCTGAATATCAACCGACGGAAGACTTTCAACAACAAATGAAAAGACTAATTGACAGAAGTAATCCTGATAGTTATTTATTGATGAAAGTTAATCAAGTAAAAGAGCAGAGTGATACTTCGGACACGTGTGGATGGCACTCAATGCGGTTTCTTTTAGAGCGAGCAAAAGGAGTGCGATTTAAATTTGCTAGTGGCTATACAGACTTAAAAGAAGACGAAGCGGAAAAATTGAAAGCACAGAATGGGTATGGTGATGGTGAGGGATTTAATACATTTATTTGAATTATGTATTAAATAAAAGAATATAAAAGAATATAAAAGAATATGCCAGACTACCAACAAGTGAAAATTTACGCTCTTCGCTCACACCAAACAAACCAAATTTATATTGGTTCAACTACTCAAACATTAGCGATGAGAATTGCTAAACATAGAATAAGTTATAAAAGTTGGAAAAATGGAAAAACTAATTATGTGACTTCTTTTGAAATTATTAAGTATGATGATGCCTACATAGAGTTGATTGAATTATTTTCCATGTGATAATAAAATGGAATTAGACAGAAAGGAAGGGGAACATATAAGAAATATAGATTGTGTTAATAAATACATAGCAGGAAGAACTGAAAAAGAATATTATGAAGATAACAAAGAAAAACATAAAATTCGCAAGACAAACTATTTGAAAAAGTATTATGAAAATAATAAAGAAAAGATTTCTGCTTACAAAAAAGAATGGTGTAAAGCAAATAGAGATAAAATAGTTGAAAGGATGCGAAAAAAATATATATGTGAGTGTGGTGCTTGCTTAACTCAAGTCAAAAGGAATAGACACGAAAAATCAAACAATCATATAAATTACATTAATAGTTTATATAATTTTGGAGATGTCCAAAAATTGTTTGAATAATATACAATGGACTATAAGGGAGGGAGAAGTTCTGGAATCTATTATATCAACAGCAAAAACCGAATAACGGGGACAGACAGCGACTTTACACACGAGATAAACTTAAAATCACTAGACAATCCAACTCACTGTAAAATATTACACATTTACATTCCAAAGTCGTATTACTCTGTGGCTTCACCATATAATACTTTTACATTATCCGAAGACGGGTATGAGGCATTAATTACGATACCTGAAGGAAACTACACAATGAACAACTTAAAAAATAAACTGTCTGAGATACTGACGGCAGAAAGTCCGAATGATTATACTTATGTAGTCTCAAGCAACAATACAAACACGGAAGCGGAGGATGGCAAATTAACATTCAGTGTTTCAAATAACGGAGGTATTCAACCGCGGTTTATATTTGATGATGATACCCGTATTCATGAAGTTATGGGTTTTGATAGAAACTCAACATATTTCTTTGCTAATGATTTTATTAAATCGCCAAATGTAATTATTTTAACTGGAGAAAAAACTCTGTATCTTCAATCGGATTTGGTGAATGAAGGAGATAATCATGTGCTTCAAGAAATATACACAGCCAACGAAATTCCTTTTGGTTCAGTCATTTATGACGGCTCTGGAAGCGAATACGGGAAAACATTGTCCGCTAATTCAAACAATGTATTCAGGTTTTACTTGACGGACGAAAACGACCAAGCAATAAATCTTAATGGTTTGGGAATAGTTATGACATTATTGGTTTATCGTGAAACTAATTATTTTAGTTTATTTAATTCATTCTTTAATTTGTTGAAAGCGAGGTAAATATGATATTTTACTCATGCCCTTCGTGCCTTCGTAAAACATCGACCACCATTACAGTATAAAAAACGATGTTTTAGAATAAGCGAGAATGAGCGTAGCGAATGAAGCGCAATTCTAAAATATCAAAAGATATTTTAATTTTAATTATTTATTTTTTTGTATAAATATATTCTGGTGAATTAGTTAATTTACACTACTTCAAAAACAAAACAAAAATGCCTGTCCAATATGGAGGAGAACTTACTCACAGCCAAAGCGAACTTATCCGCGGTAAGTATTCACTTAACAAACTTACTGCCCGCGAAAGTCTTGCGGTTGTGCCGATTACCACCGTGGGTGGAATTGAATCAACTTTTGAAATTCCAACTCGTCCTTTGAACCTTGCGAGGTCTGTGTTGCGATTTACATACACACCTACTCGGGGTGGTGCTGGTGGAAGATACAACCGAATTCCTATGGACTGCTTGCCAATGATTAAGACGATTGAACTACGAAGCCGAAGCGGTCAGTATCTGTGTAATCTTCAACATGTGGGCAATTACACTAAGATGATTTGGAAGCCTGAGATTTCTTATGATAGATTTATGGCTTTGGATAACCACGGGGCGGGGTCTGGTTATGGGGCTATGCTTCAAAAGTGTAATGTTGATAATCGTGCTACAACCGCCTTTAATGCTAATGTGTATGCTGGCCAACAAGCAAGTGCTGCAACAGTTGCGGCAAGTATTAATAACGATGCCAATCTTCAAGCAACATTGAATGTTTATGGTAATGCTATCGCAGGAGCAATTTCCCCACCATCTGTCAATGCTCGTCGTCATAATGATTTGCTCATCGCTAACGGAACTGGTGCCGCCTCTGTTGTAAATGTTGCTTATGAGGAGGCGAAGTATTTTGAAGGTGGAGCTAGTAACACCGAAACTCCCGTTATCAATGTGTCTATTCCTCTCGGTATGCTTTTCGGAACCATTTTTGAAATTGATAAGACTATTGGTTTTAATGAAATTCTTGATTTGAGGATTGTGTGGGAGGGAACACAGAAAACCGTATTTTATGGAACTGATGCACTTAGTGTTGCAGCAGGAGCGACCGCCACCGCAGCACCCGCAGAGGTTAGCAACCTTAACTTATTTCTCGCTGTTGAAACCGATCCTAATGTTATCTTGGGTGTTCAACAAAAGATTGCGGGTGAGGGCTTTTCGTTTAAGACTGAATACCCTATCTCTTGGAAAACTAATTTCGCGGCGGGCACACAGTCATTTGTTTTGAAGATGAACCGCTCGCAGGGTGAGAGAATTCGCCGAATTTACACTAGCGGGTTTAATAATGTAGAAACTTCAAATACCGCATTTGATTGTGATAACCGAGCACAAGATAAGATTACTGATTATTATACTACTTTGGATAGTAATAGAATTCAACAGTTTGATATTACTTGCTCCCGCGATGAAGACTATATGCTTTTGAAGGAAAAACTTAAGGGCTCCGCCATTTTGAACTCTAATGTGTATAAATATAGCTGGTTCCATGTTGATTTCTGGGATCACAACCGCCCACTTTATGACAAGCGAGAAGAAGAGGGTTATGAAGTGGCTGGTCTGTCCTTGGATACCGAACGGCGGTATGAATGGAGTGCGACTGGGGCAAAGCAATTGAATTATTATACTTATGCTATTCTTCAGAGGACTATCGTCGTGAAGGGAATTGAAATTTTGATGTCTTAATGATATTTTATTCACAAATCTTTTTTCAAAAGAAGGTTCATAAAACATCGAATGCCATTAAAGTAAAAAAATTAATAGATTAAATAATTTTTTTCTTGTATAATAATATAGGAAGACGACGTTTGAGAATAAACGAGAGTGCGTAGCACGAAGTGAAATTCTCAAATGTCCCACCAGCGAAATTTAATCGCACAAAATCCTGACGGAGAATTTATAAATGTCAGGGTTGGATATGATGGACATGTTGAAACCAATAATATGAAAACCGCTTTCGGTGAAACAACTACTGCACAATTAACACCAGTATTACAAGAAATCTTTCCATATACCATTAATACAAGGGTATGGACGAAAACAGAAATAAAATCATCTGTGTCATTTTTGGATAATATGGCTGAATTGAAAACAACTGCTGATGATACATCACAAGCATCAATTGTAAGTAAAAAAAGAATAAAATACAGAACAGGAACTGGAATTATGTGTCGCTTTACTGCTTTATGGGATGCAGATGAAACCGAAGGCTATCAATCATTTATAGGAATAGGAGAAAGTGATGTCAACAACGGATTCTATTTCTTTATGGATGATGCCGCAGGAATGCACATTCTTCATTCAATAGCAGGAGATGACAATTTTATTCAACAAGAAGACTGGAACGACCCGTGCGACGGGACGGGCGATATGCCACTTATGGATTGGAGTAAAGGAAATGTATTTCAAATTCAATTTCAATATTTAGGCTTTGGTGCTATTAAGTTTTCTATTGAAAATCCAAAGACGGGCGAATTTCAATTAGTCCATACAATTAAGTATGCGAATGCTCATACAAGTGTAAGTCTGCGAAATACGACTTTACCATTTTCTGCGGGTATATTTAATGCTAATGGAGGTGAAGGGATACAAATTTTAAAAACTGCTAGTTGTAGTTTGTTTGTTGAAGGCCCCAAAACTATTAATACAAGTATTACAAATACGGCGGAAGGAGACGAAAAAACAAGCACAACCGAAAGCCCCATTTTAAGTATCAGGAATAAAGCACTATTCAACAATAGTCTAACCAATTATTCAAATGTCTTTCCTTCATTAATAAGTATTACTAATGAGGATACAAAATCAAATATTGTAAAAATGATATTGAACGGAACACTGACGGGGGCTGGTTTTGTTGATGTGGATGCTAAAACTTCAATCGTAGATATAGATACTAAAGCAACAGCTGTAGCGAATGGAACAACAATTTTTAAACTTTATGTAAATGCTACCTCAACACAGCAGATTAATCTCAGAAACTACGATATTCAATTAACACCAAATGATACTTTGACATTCACACAAAAGGCTGTGTCGGCTGGGGCTGGTAGTAATATTAATGTTATTGTTAATTTTATAGAGGACCAATGAAGCGAAAAAAAAACTAATACGAAATATCATTTACTTTATCTTTTTTGGTATTATTTTGTTAACATTACCTTTTACAATAGGAGTGGTGTCGCTCGCTTTCTTTAATACACAACCTTCTTCAGTACATGTAGCAATCACTATTTCTTCGCCCACATTAGCCTTGATTTCAGTGATACCAGTCTCTTTCAAATCGGTTGCAGTAAAAGGAGTGCTTTCTTCCTCCATCATTTTCGTCAATGTGTCTTCTAAGGGTATAACTACTTTAACATTATCGTCCCTTGGCTTGTATTGCTCATAGAAAGAAACAATGTCAGGCTTAGTCCATTTAATTGTTGGCTTTTTGACATTACTATCAAGGTTCCATTTTTCAATTTCATTCAAGTAGTCTTGTTTGGTGTTGAGGTCGGCCATCTTATATATAAGATTTAATTTTATTTTTTATTATAAATATTTTTTTACTTCACTTTTAATGTCTGTAAATTTATCAAACCAAGGCTGTTTCATAACCCATTCAAGATATGGTTTGTCAATGGTAGCAACATCTTGAATTTTTTTTCCTTTGTATTTGCCAAATGGAAAAGTATCCTTTGGCTTTCCTTCTCTACTTTTTTCAATCGCCTTAATTTCTTCATTAATTACCTGTTGCACATCTTTTACTGAAAAGAATTCCTTCTTCTTCTCAATTGAAAGTTGTTCAAATTTTTCGCATAGTCTGGTGAGGGAGGTCATTGGTCTATATAGAGTGGTAAAAAATTTTATGGAAAAAAATTAATTAATTATGATTAAATTCTCAAATATCAAAGCCGTAAGGGATACTATCATTTTCATTGATAAACTCACGGCCCGACCATTTATTTTCATTTACTTTCTTTTTTATGTTTGTAGTATGAACTATGCTGAAATGGTTAATGTTTTGCTGTTTGCTATTTCGTGATAAATGAATTTTCTTCATTTGAAAATCTCTAACATTTTCAATGCTTTCACCTAAATCCATCTTTTCGTATACTTCTGGATTTAGCCCCTTTGAATTCAACCCCTTACCTCTAAGGTGGTAGTATCTCTTTTTTACTCCTTCGTTTTCGTAGCATTCAATTATATGAACACCTTTGTCTTTATGTTTCAAGTCATTCTTAGTAAGGTAAGGGAGAAAGGCTTCATTCGTTGTAAATTCTAACATATACAATTTTGGAGCAATCCATATTCCTCTTATTATCTTACAGCAATCTCCTAAGTCATCTGTTATTCCTCCGAGAGATTTATCACCAAGCCTTTTGATTAGTTTGGCGAACCTAACATGCAACACTAGACTATCGGTATCGGTGTAATAGAAGTCGGCTTCTATGTCTTTATTTGGATTAGCCTCTTTTATGTAGTTATACATAATTCGTCTGCTATATGCTAAAATGAAAGCCCCGTAATGAGAAGGTTTAGTTATGCTCTCTTCAATTATTTCTTCCTTTCTAGGAATTCCTGATACATGCCATAGTTTGTTTCCGTCTTTATCTTTGAATTCAACCACATCGGATATATAATTTTTCGTCCAAAATTTCCAATACTCCTCATTTGATTTAATATATTCTGCTTCTGTCGGGATAGGTCGTTGTATCATCTTTCCGTATAACGAATTCATAAATAGTTTGGCTAACAAATATTGCGGTGTTCCTTTTTCGCTATTTTCTTTCGCCTTAAACATTTCTAATATATATTCTTTGAATACTGGTTCTGCCTCCTCTGTATAGTATCCTTTATGAATTGTTATATCGTAGCCTTCCTTAATCATATCTTCAATATCAACACTTGTAAGCCATTGGTCTTTCATATCCGCTAAATTCCATTTTAAGGAGCCCATTTTATTTCTCTGCCCTATTCTTGAATGTAATATGTCTTTTGGCGATATATAATCAACATTGTAAATACCGATAGGAAGATTATTATAATCAAATGGTGCGATAGCCATCTTAATTTCTCCAACCATGAATAAATTAAGCATCGCTGTCGGGTATAAAGATACGACATCCGCATCAACTAAATAATCGGTTAATTCATCAAATGTGATTTTCCCTGCTAAGTAGTCGTTGTATTGTTTTGAAATAAATCTTTTTTTGCTGGGATATGTTCTTGCTCCGATAACTGCTTTTCTGAATGTTTTTTCTTGTTCAATAGTTGGAAGTCTCACATCGTGCTTACCATCAATCATTTTCT
The DNA here is from genome assembly GCA_019918135.1 of Paulinella micropora. Lineage (NCBI taxonomy): Eukaryota > Cercozoa > Imbricatea > Euglyphida > Paulinellidae > Paulinella > Paulinella micropora. Next base: position 34,717 of record WBZZ01006036.1, on the reverse strand, counting down.
TCCAGATATTAAAAGCAATGCTTGAAGTTGAAATGTATGAAGTTAAATTCACTGAGTGTTTTTCAAATATCTCTGTGTTTATTTTGTCATATAACTCTTTTAACCCCATAACATCGCACTTCAAACATTCAAGACACTTATTTCTTAATTCTTCACTCATTATTTCCCATTCTGCGGCTTGGTCGTGGTCGAAATCTCCTTTAAGAGTTTTACATTTCATATTTTCTAAGTTTTCTTTTAATGTCCCCTGAGTATGCTTACACATATCCCACATTTTAATATTTTCAAATTGTAAAGAAATTATTGAGCCGTTATTAATCATGTGTGATTTTGGTTTAATACCTCTTCTTATTAATTCCTGTTTAATGAAGTAGTGGTCGAAGTTCGCCCCATTAAATCCATTCACATATAAAATCGACGCTTCTTCATCTTTCTTCTTTTTCTTTCTCACTCCTGCTACTTTCTTGACTGGATTATGTGATTGTTTGTTAGACCATTCTAATGCTAACTTTCTTCCTCTATCTAAGAGTAAATCAAGAAATTTAGAAATACAATCTTTGCCTCCGAAATATTTAAATCCCTCAGTTCCTTGTGTATATCCGACTATATAGCAGTCGTGGATATCAAAGCCATCAGAAATAATTTTGTTTCTCCATGTTTCTAGGTCATAATGAAGAATTTCATTTTTGTTATTGTATTTTTCTTTGTGGAATTTAGTTATTAAATGTCGTTGTCCGTTCTTTAAAATTCTAGTATTAGCATAATTTATTCTTTTTGGGTTGCATGTGTGCTTATCGTAATATTCATACAAACATTTTTCGCATTTGCTTTTATATCTTTTGATTAATCCGAAATAATGATTATTCTCCAAGAAAATCATAATGTCTGCTTCTTCTCCGATATTATTTGTGCTTATAGTTTCTTTTGTATAAGCATTCGTAATTTCGTATGTCTTCCCCTCCTTTATCAAAGCATTAAGGATTTTTACCGCAGTAGAAAATGGAATTGGACAATCATTAGAAAGATTGAATTGTTCTCTAATATCATTACATCTTTTTCTGTTAATGAGTGGCATATTAAGAATGTCTTTACACAGAAAGAATAAGCAATTATTATTTTTGGTAGCGGGAGATATTAATATACTTTCTTCTGATTTTGTTTTTTTACATTTATATTTCCCTTCATAGCATCCGCCTCCGTTTTCTTGAATTACTACTACATTAGCATATTCAATTATTCGGTCATAGCCTAATCCAGATGCTTCAATATTGCTTATGTTAAACTCATTCAACATTTCAATAAAATCATCATAGTTTTTTATTTGAAACGAATTAAATGTTTTCTTTTTATAATATCTATTTAATTCTTCGTGGTCTGTTATGTATGTAATAGTAATATGAACATCGGCGTTTCCTGTCATACCATTTCTTTTAGCATCTAATAGTATAGGAATTAGAACCTCTCGCTCTAATGCGTCAGTATCGTAAAAGTTTATGTTTAATCCTTGCTTCTCGTATGTAAGAGAGTTTAATCTATTGTCCCGCCTAGATTTTAACTCTACTACTTAAAATTCCCTTTTGTTTTCTCTAGTATCGTTTTCCTCAAATTCGCCCTTACCTTCGCTAGTTCTACATTCTCCTTTGCTGGTCTGGGTGGTAGTGGTGGTGGCATTACTTTTATATTGATATGGATATAAAATAATAAAATAAAATGGAAAATTTTTATTTAATTATAATAATTAATAGAAATTAAAAGTTTAAATGGAAATTAAATTCATTTTCGCCATATGTCTTTTTGTGTTATTGTGTGTAATGATGGCGGATTGAGATACTCCTGTAAAATTACATAACTCACAATAATATGTTTTGCTTTCTCTTATTCTATCAAGTTCTTCCTTCTTCTTAGCGACCAAAATACTTTTGTTTTTATCATAATACTTTTTTTGATACTCTCTGACTTTCTTGCTTTCTTTTTCATAATATTTTTTTTGGTATTCTTTATGATACACTTTATTATATTCAATTCGTTTCTTTTCATTCTCATTTGTAAAAGTCCTTCCTTCAAATTCGGTTCGTCTTCTTTTTACATCAGAAGCACCAGCCCCAAGCGCATTGTTTAAATTTAATGTTGGTTTCAATTCATCAATGTATTTCTGTTCAATAGCCCTCTGTTTATCAATGTTGTAATTTTCAATTACTTCCTCATGAATTAAAACAC
>WBZZ01006036.1:0-7500 GCA_019918135.1 Paulinella micropora | reverse complement strand
ATCTAGTGACTCCAGACTGACTTCATCTATCTTCGGCGCTTTCCCTCTCTCCTTCTTTTGTCCTCGGGTTACTACCTGGTAGTCTTTACAGCTGTTATAAACTATAAATTATAATTTCGCTTTCAAGTCTCCGAGCCCCAGGCTCTCCGAGCCAACCCATGAATACTTTTACTATAATACCGCCGTCCGGGCTCGTGTTCACCCTATGCTCCTGAGGCAGCGTATGAAGAGTGTCGCGCGTGACCCTTCGTCAAGATCATCTCGTCCTACGTGGCTGCTTCATCCATGGCTTTGAGTTCCCGTTTGGATTTCTTTTGGATTTCTTTTGGGTCGGGCGCAGGAGTCTTAAGTGGTGGTTCTTTCAGTCGCCTCTGGTGATGGTACCGGTGCTGATGTTGCCCGGCTGCATCACCGGGCTCTTCCTACTGCCTCTTCTTTCCTTTCGCATCCCTCCCCCCCCCCCCCCCCCCCCTCTCTTTTCCTTTTCTTTGCTTTTCTTCTCTTTTTTAATTTATTTATTTACTTTAAAAAATCCTTTTTCTCATATGTATACATATATATATATATATAGTATATTACCTGTATATTTTTCGGATGGCATGCCCTCTACGGTTTTCTTCTTGTGGTTCCTCTTTCCATTTTTCTCCTCTCTTGTCCTCCCTTCTAGCTGTCTTCGCTCTATCATTTTCCCTCTCTCTCTCTCTCTCTCTTTCTTTCTTTCTGTCTTTTTCTCTTGACGGTGTTAGACCAATATACCTAGATTATATAAAGATCCGGAACTCACTACAAACCGCGTCTGCAGTAACAAAGCTTTAATAACAAACCGCGCCACCAAAGAGCGCAGAGTCCTTTTCAGCTCTACCAAAAGCAAGCGTTCTTCATTATTAAAAGTCGTTAAGCGGAAAAATAATACGACTGACCGGAATATATATATATATATATGTTATATATAGTTCATAATTTTAGCGTACCACGTACGGAGTACTGAAGAATGTTAGACCTATTAATATAATTAACCGGATAGTCAGTATGGTCCGGCATATGTAATATGTGTCGTTAGAGCCATTACTTATGTCCGGCCTAGTATGTATTCGGGCTCACGGTCCCCTTGGCGCCCTTTTCTCAATAAACTTTCTACTGTAGGACTCCACACAGCTAGTATACTGCAGATTATTAGGACACAGCTAGTATACGTACATATCAGATTATTAAATTAGTCTCACAGGTTATAGAGCCTGGTAGCGTGAATAGGTCTGGCTGGTAGACTTTATTCACTTATTGCGTATTATCGGCGTGCGGAAGGCTGCCACCGAAAATACGAACTGGTGTACGTGCGGAAGCCTGGGCTGTCACCAAATATTTGAATCTGGTGTGTGTGCGGAAGGCTACCACCAGTCTGATGTGTGTGCGGAAGGCTACCACCAGTCACACTAGGCGGATTGTGCGGAAGGCTGCCACCTAGTTGCTAGCATAACATCAACAACTAATTATATATTTCCTAACATCATCTCGCTTCTGATATACTAGTAAAGGTGTATTCAAACAACTCCCATTCCTTTCCATGATCGAACTTTGGAGGGTCTAGCCTCATCTTTACCAGATCAGAACCTTGATACGCCATATTGAATTCGGGCGTACCAAGGGCGGAAGGTAGGAGTAAGGCTCAACTACCGTGGTTGCTTTCTCTATGGGTAGAGAAAATCAGTTATAGGTGTTACACACCCAGAAATCCTATCCATGATTCCGGGCTTTGAGTCTCACCCCTTAGCTAAACCTATACAACTACCCAAACGACCTGAATCCCCTACTAACGCACCTTTCATGTCACCCAAAAAGGAAGAGGAAGACGGAGAGGAGGAAGAGGAGACAGTAGTGAAGGTAGAAGGCAAAGATAAGGGAAAGAAAGGAGAGAGTCGAGAAACAACAAGTGCACAAACTGCCTCTGCCCCCGTTACCGCCATACCTACGGACCAAAAATCCGAAGTACCAGTGTAAACGGGGAGGAGCAGACCCTCACCGCTATTTGCACTACAATCTGGGGCTAAATATCGTGAGCATTACATGAGAGAGAAGGAAGCTAGGCTGAATAGGTTCCTCCTATGCTTTTCTACTTCAATCATGTGCACATGATAGAAAGGTGATGACCATCATGAAACAGGGGGACACTGCTGGTGTAGCATGTTTCCTCGCCCTCAAGAAACATTATGGAGATCTCGACCTCATAAGGTTTGAAGAGGACCAGGAGAAACTATACCATTCATATCCCAAGAAGGTTACTAGTGAGGTGAGTAGTCGGTTAGCTGACTATCTTACTACTACCAAGACGCAGGAGAAGACGATGAGAGTGATACCAGAAATGATGAAGACAGGCATGATAATGAAGAAGCTAAAGCATCTACCCCCTTTTCAAGCCTACTATCGCAACACCTGGTGTTCTCTATTGCCTATTCAAAGACCTAAGCTGCCCGAATTCCTCAAGGTAGTAGAACAGTTAGCTCAGAGCAACGTATCCGAGACTAGGATGCGTAAACTTTATGGATCCGGTAGCTCTAAGAGTGACCCTATCACTATCAACGCAGTAGCAGGAGTAGCTCAGGGCAAGAAGAAGGGCAAGATGTCACAGACTGCACTAGGGAGTTATGGTGAGGGGGAGGATAGCATTTGCTGGAACTGCCTATCTCCTGACCACAAAATAGCTTTCTGCCTTGTGAGATGTCAACTCAAAGACTGTCCTAAGGACGGACACGGTCCCTTGAGATGCCCCATAAGAAGGAAGACTAGGATCTCTGAGAAGTTGCATGTAAAGGAGAAAAGAGAGGACAGTCAGAGTGAGAAGACAGACAGACACATGAAGAAAGAAGAAGGAGGAGCAAAGAAGAAGAAGAAGAAAGAAGGTAGCAGAGGGAAAGACGAAAGCTGAAAGCATCAGACTTCATTAAAAAGAAGATGATAAGTATAAACGCTGAATCCTCTGACTCTTCTGACTCACCCTCTCACTCTGAAAGCGAAGAAGACGAGCACCCAACTGACCAGCCCCCTTCTGAGTCTGATGAAGAATCAGAAGTGGATGGTGAGTTGGGGATACATCACATGGCCATTATGATGATGGAGAGAGAAAGAGAAGAGACAGACAGAGCAAAGAAGGAAGACGACCCCCTCCCTTCAACTAACACCCTCATACCACTTTTATCTCACGCATCTAAGCCACCTGGCGCAGGAAGTAGAGAGGGGAGAGGTGATGAGGGTAGTGTGCGTGGGGGAGAACAGAAAGGACATGCATCATCTATACAAAACGCCTCCACACTCACTCGCCCCACTATTCCACCCCTTCACGAGAATAAGTTTATGACCACCCTTGATATGGCTGGCGACCCGATTCCCCTCAACCAAATCATACCTTTTGGAAGGGAATTGGGCCCTCAGACGTACAAGGGTAGGTTACGTAAAAATCCTGGTGAAAGGGTACAACCCTGTCACCTTGCGTGAAGTCGGTGGCCCACCCCTCAACATCCACGGTAAACCAGTACGTATGGACAGTTGTCATGTTACGAACAGCAAACAGTGTGAGGCAACAGTGCCAGACACAGGGGTTAGGTGTTCATGGAGGTTGGGGGCAGCAAGAAAGGGAGTAAAAGGTGGGAAGTGTGCAGCTAGACTAATAGACCATGACTTCTGTTCACTCCACCTTGACCAAGAGAGGAAGAGAGAGGAGATACTAGCCAAGTACAGAGAAAAGCTGAACTTAGGATTGCTCCCCCCTCATGATGCTATGTACTATGAACCCGCCACTTTGTTTACACATGTCACGTTGTGGAGAGAAAGTGTCACCCCTGTTCAGCCCAGCATCACAACCATCGCTCTTATCACTCCTACTACTACTACTACTACTACTACTACTACTACTACTACTACTACTACTACTACTACTACTACTGCTGCTACTATTACTACCACACACATAGAGGGAGTGGGAGTAGGGGGAGAAGTAGGGGAAGTAGGAGTAGGGGGAGTAGGGGGAGTAGTAGGGGGAGTAGTAGGGGGAGTAGTAGGCGTGGGAGACACTGGATTGTCTATACCTCTCTTGTCTGTGTCGACTTTGACTCACACCACGTCTGTGCAACCTACCACTGTATTACCTAATACACCTTCACCCTCACCTTTATTTTGACCCTCTGTGGTCACGGAAGAAGGAGAGCCAGGAGAGACGCGCTCTCGTGCGCTGGGTCTCACCTCCCTAGGTATTCCCCTCTGTCTTTTAGTATAAGTGTAAGCCCTTGCTGTCTTACGGGCGGCAAGCCGTCTCTTCATGGGTGCATTGTACCGGATATAGACAGGAAGTGCAGCTTTCTCTGCTGATGTAAGCTCCCCTGACGAAGCAGGGCCTCCAGGCGTTGGCGTTGAAGAAGGGGGTTCACTGCGGAGAGTTAGGAACGTTGGGGGGTAAAATTCGTGTTGAAAAAGTTAGGAACGTTGGGGGGTAGGTAGTTCAGCCCATCTATGCTATAGCTACTGCTGCTGCTGCATGCAGCGCTGCTGCTGCTGCTGCTGCCGCTAGAGGTCGCAGGCAGTGATGAGGACGAGGAAAGACTGGAACTTTCAGATTTGCGATTTCTTTTGAACCGGGCGAGCGGGTCGGTGACATCAGGATCAGGAATATATATGTTTGGTGCAGGAAGGCTTGGTACAGGAACGCTTGGTACATTGTCAGCATTGGTGGGTGCCTGTGGGGCTATGCGGCGCCGCTTGAATCTATCTAATGGATCGACCGGCCTGCCTGAGAAGCTTTGAAGACATATAAATGCAGGTGCTCCCCACTGGAACAGCAGACTGATTGCAGGACGCATAGCTACCTAATATGTGCATCCATATTTATATAGGCGCAGTATGTTTCTTCTTTTTCTGATTGCTCACTTGAAATCATACAACAATATCAAAATATCACTATCTAGAGTTAGATACTATATTGGTATTTCATGTTGGATAAGGCAGAGTGGTGAAGTTACATATACACGCATGAGTTAGATTATATTAGTACACAACCTGTATGGTTTTTCTGCAATTAAGTAATTTGTTTCGACCAGTATGACCAAAACAGAACAGGCAATAAAGTTATTATGTTACGTAGACCTTAAGGGTTATATAAGTAAAGTTTTTGGCACTTACAATAGATTTTTGAGAATGCATCTGTGTAGGTGAGTGAGGACATGGACCGAAGGCTAATTGCAGGAACGGCTGCAATCATGGGTTGAGCTAGCCTATCACACATACCAACACATCAAAAACAAAATACATAAGCCCAAAGGTTAGTAGATGGGATGGACAAACTCTAGCACAAACAAGTGGGACGGAAGCTAGTAGTAGAGGGGCCACTACAAGACGCCATTTGGAGACATGGGGGGGGTAGCAAGAGAGATAACGGCTAAATTCGCTCTCCTATTAATCGCAAAGTCGCGACATTAAAAAATAAAAAACTATTTCAAAAACGATGAAATAAACTTCTCCTATTGAAAGTTTGATTTTTTATATGGTGCCACTATAAGACAACGTCTCCATTTTTTTTGCGACACTGCGACAAAAAAGTGAAATTCTGTCGCAACCTCTGCAAACACTGCGACACTGCGGCGCCGCCGTGTTGCGGTGTCGCATGGTGGTTTTCACGGAAATAGAACATCTAGAATAGCCATCTGGTGGCACCCAATCTCCGACGTGTCGGAGATATGCGGTATTCAGGTTATCTTGAGATATCAATAATTTCATAAAATTATTTTATTTTATACACATTATTATATAAAATGATAAAATGTAGTTATTGTAGAAGCTATAATAACACAATTACAATTGAAAAAATAAATTTTTGTAGTTTTGGTTGTGTATATTCTCATATAATGAGAGATAACCTACCAAGAATATCTAGAAGAATTTCTGATGAGATATTAGATAATATTAATCCACATACGATGATAAGACTACTGAGACCGATAAATGATGAAGTAGAAAAATGCAAAAGGTGTGGAAGGAGGGATGGTTCCTGTTGGTGTGTGCCTCGTTAAATGTCAAATACTTCTTTTTTCTTCTTTATCCTAGCACTGCTACGAATATTCTCAGGCTTTATATCTAACGACTTTAACAAATTTACATTCTTTTTTTCTTTTGTTGCTTCCTTAACTTTGTCTGCTAACTGCTCCTTTTCCTGTTCTTCTTCTGGTTGTTCTCTAAGATTTGTTTTTAATAACTCCTGCGGTCTTACTAAGTCCTCTTCACTGAGTATAACCTTGAAACCTTTTCGTCCTTTTACCTTGTAAATAGTTTTTGAATACTGCTTATCTCCTTTTTGAAAAAATAGTCCGCTCAAGTTCCTTTCTTACTCTTGTATCCTTAGGAAACTCATTTATTAAGGGATTTCTGTATATTTCCTGTGTATTCCTTTCTTTACCTTCATAAACTTTCATAGGGACAGCATTTATTCCTGTGTGATAAGTATGATTATAAATATTTACAAGTTCATGAATGTAAGGCACCCAAGAAAAATTATCATTAACCTCCCATAATAAATTTAATTCATTTCGTATTGTTCTGATAAATCTATCAATTATACCCATTGTTCTGTGGTCTCCTACTTGGACAGCCCTATGTTCAATATTATTTTGTCTAAAATACTCACCCACTTGTCCTTTAAACTCACCACCGCTATCAGATGTAATTCTTTCAGGTAATTCTTTTGTAAAAATTTTCTTCAATCCTTCTAAGACATAACCAGTTGTCTTTTGTTTTATTGGTTCAATCCATCCACGACGACTATAAACATCAATAGCAACTAATCCAAAATTGTTATGAGCATTTCCAGATTTCATTGATACTTTTGACATATCCATTAAATCAATAAATACTTGACTTAATGGTTTTGCTTCTGGAGCAATGATAGTGTTCCATACTTTAGAAGGCTTTGATTGGTCGTGTATTTCAAGTGCCTCTTCAAGTTTTTCTTTTCGCAAATCTCTATCTCCTACACGTAAATCTCCGACATGTCGGAGATTGGGATTTACATGTCGGAGATTATCTTGCTGATTATGTTTATTGTCCATATATATATATCAATGAGATTTTCAAAGTCGAATGTAAAAAACAAAAAATATAAGGTTATTACTCCAAAAGGTAAGACAATTCATTTCGGACACTTAAAATATCAACACTATAAAGACCGCATAGGACTATATTCACATTTAGACCATTTAGATAAAGTAAGAAGAAAACATTATAGAGCAAGAGCAAAAGCAATACGAAATTCAAAAGGTGAATTAACTTATAATAATCCAGAGTATAGTAATTATTACTCATATCATTTCCTTTGGTGAATTTAAAATTTTAAAAACACTCTATCTATTTCATTATTTTTTTCTTTCTTAGCACCTGAAGACTGATTATATACTTTTACACTCACACTACTAGACTTTTTTCCTTTCCCCTTCTTCGGTTTTGGTGTTTCTTCTTCACTACTCTCGC
>WBZZ01006035.1:175000-195000 GCA_019918135.1 Paulinella micropora | reverse complement strand
CCGGTCCGTCTGGAAGTGTTGGAACTGCCCGTGCGGGGGTGTCATTAGCTTTTGGCTCAGCAATTGGCAGGAGATACACTATTATTATTATTATTATTATTATTATTATTAGTAAATCTGCCTTGGAGTGTTGACTGTGACATATTTGAGGGAAATCCCGATGAAAAAACCTAGTCACACTTGCTAAACAGAGTTCCAGCCCAATGGCCTCAAGGCGTTAAACTGTGACGCCAACTCATAACCCTTTGGTGGTAGATGCTGGGGAGGAGGGTCGTTGCGCGCGTAAAAGATCTTAAACTCCGCATATGCTGGTTGATAGCCCAGGACCCAGCAGACACCAGATTGTTATGGGTGGGGTTTCGAGGCAGCTCTAGCAACCGCGCTTGGTGTATGCACTTGCACATTCGGTGACGTCTTGCAAGAGGTTGCTGGGACTGCGGAATAACCTCGGCTTAGTGCAGTCTTGCCCTCAGGAGCTCCATCGGTGGCCCCGATCATCAGGCGAGAGACTGACACGGGGGGTGGAGGACCTCGAACAAAGGTATTGGAGGCTTATGTCCGTTGAGGATATGCCATTAGCTGCATCAGTACGCCTCAGATATAGTATTATTATTATTATTATTATTATTATTATTATTATTATTATTATCATTATTAGTGGCACCGCGATAGCCCAGTGGTTAAGGTCTACCATCTGGGCCCTGTCGCCAGTTCGATTCCCGTCGGTGCCAGTATTTTCAAAGGATATTTTCTTTGAAGGTATTGGTCTGTCTGGAAGGCTTGGAGCTGCCTTGCGGGGGTGTCAGTAGAGCCTATCGTCAAATCTTCGTACTCCCCTCGCGGGTGAGACGATGGAGGCACATGTGCAGAAATGCATTCGCCATTGACTGAGAAGCACTATTATCATTATTATTATTATTATTATTATTATTATTATTATTATTATTATTATTATTATTATTATTATTATTATTATGGACACCGTGATAGCCCAGTGGTCAAGTTCTACCATCTGGGCCCTGTCGCCAGTTCGATTCCCGTCGGTGCCACCAGTATTTTCATTGAACATACCGGCCCGTCTGGAAGTGTTGGAACTGCCCTTGCGGGGGTGTCATTAGAGCTTATCGTCAATTCTTCGTACTCCCCTCACGGGTGAGACGATGGAGGCGCATGTGCAGAAATGCATCAGCCATTGACAGAGAAGCTATTATTATTATTATTATTATTATTATTATTATTATTATTACTATTACTATTACTATTACTATTATTATTATTATTATTATTATTATTATTATTATTACTATCATTATCATTATTACTATTATTTTCATTATTACTTTTGTTATCATTATTACTATTATTACTATTATCACTATTATTATCTTCATCATCATCATTATCATTTGTTATTGTTCCTACTGTCGCTGCAGGCACCATTATTATTATTATTATTATTATTATTATTATTATTATTATTATTATTATTATTATTATTACTATTAATTATTATTATTATTATTATTATTATTATTATTATTATTATTATTATTATTATTGGACACCGTGATAGCCCAGTGGTCAAGTTCTACCATCTGGGCCCTGTCGCCAGTTCGATTCCCGTCGGTGCCACCAGTATTTTCATTGAACATACCGCTCCGTCTGGACCAGTATTTTCATTGAACATACCGGTCCGTCTGGAAGTGTTGGAACTGCCCTTGCGGGGGTGTCATTAGAGCTTATCGTCAATTCTTCGTACTCCCCTCACGGGTGAGACGATGGAGGCGCATGTGCAGAAATGCATCAGCCATTGACAGAGAAGCACTATTATTATTATTATTACTATTATTATTATTATTGGACTCCGTGATAGCCCAGTGGTCAAGTTCTACCATCTGGGCCCTGTCGCCAGTTCGATTCTCGTCGGTGCCACCAGTATTTTCATTGAAAATACCGGTCCGTCTGGAAGTGTTGGAACTGCCCTTGCGGGGGTGTCATTAGAGCCTATCGTCAATTCTTCGTACTCCCCTCACGGGTGAGATGATGGAGGCGCATGTGCAGATTTGCATCAGCCATTGACAGAGAAGCACTATTATTATTATTATTATTATTATTATTATTATTATTATTACTATTACTATTACTATTACTATTATTATTACTATGATTATTATTATTATTATTATTATTTAGCCCAGTGGTCAAGTTCTACCATCTGGGCCCTGTCGCCAGTTCGATTCCCGTCGGTGCCACCAGTATTTTCATTGAACATACCGATCCGTCTGGACCAGTATTTTCATTGAACATACCGGCCCGTCTGGAAGTGTTGGAACTGCCCTTGCGGGGGTGTCATTAGAGCTTATCGTCAATTCTTCGTACTCCCCTCACGGGTGAGACGATGGAGGCGCATGTGCAGAAATGCATCAGCCATTGACAGAGAAGCTATTATTATTATTATTATTATTATTATTATTATTATTATTATTATTATTATTATTATTATTATTATTAGGGAGTACATAGGCCATGGGTCCCTTTCCACGGGCTGATTGGTATAAAGCTCCTAGAGAAATGTTTATGCCGTCGCTTCCTTTATTCCACCGATTGGTGTGACTTTCCTTATGGAATGGAGGACTGGATGCACATGGCTTTTTGGCTCAGCAATTGGCAGACGATACATACATACATACATATTATTATTATTATTGTTGTTATAGTATCATTTGTTATTGTTCTTCTTGTCGCTTTAAGTGGCCTATTATTATTATTATTATTATTATTATTATTATTATTATTATTATTGGACACTGTGATAGCCCAGTGGTCAAGTTCTACCATCTGGGCCCTGTCGCCAGTTCGATTCCCGTCGGTGCCACCAGTATTTTCATTGAACATACCGATCCGTCTGGACCAGTATTTTCATTGAACATACCGGCCCGTCTGGAAGTGTTGGAACTGCCCTTGCGGGGGTGTCATTAGAGCTTATCGTCAATTCTTCGTACTCCCCTCACGGGTGAGACGATGGAGGCGCATGTGCAGAAATGCATCAGCCATTGACAGAGAAGCACTACTATTATTATTATTATTATTATTATTATTATTATTATTATTATTATTATTATTATCATTATCTGGACACCGTGATAGCCCAGTGGTCAAGTTCTACCATCTGGGCCCTGTCGCCAGTTCGATTCCCGTCGGTGCCACCAGTATTTTCATTGAACATACCGATCCATCTGGACCAGTATTTTCATTGAACATACCGGCCCGTCTGGAAGTGTTGGAACTGCCCTTGCGGGGGTGTCATTAGAGCTTATCGTCAATTCTTCGTACTCCCCTCACGGGTGAGACGATGGAGGCGCATGTGCAGAAATGCATCAGCCATTGACAGAGAAGCACTATTATCATTATCATTATTATTATTATTATTATTATTATTATTATTATTATTGTCATCATCATCATCATCATCATTATTATTATTATTACTATTATTATTATTAACTCCGCATATGCTGGTTGATAGCCCAGGACCCAGCAGACACCAGATTGTTATGGGTGGGGTTTCGAGGCAGCTCTAGCAACCGCGCTTGGTGTATGCACTTGCACATTCGGTGACGTCTTGCAAGAGGTTGCTGGGACTGCGGAATAACCTCGGCTTAGTGCAGTCTTGCCCTCAGGAGCTCCATCGGTGGCCCCGATCATCAGGCGAGAGACTGACACGGGGGGGTGGAGGACCTCGAACAAGGGTATTGGAGGCTTATGTCCGTTGAGGATATGCCATTAGCTGCATCAGTACGCCTCAGATATAGTAAATCTGCCTTGGAGTGTTGACTGTGACATATTTGAGGGAAATCCCGATGAAAAAACCTAGTCACACTTGCTAAACAGAGTTCCAGCCCAATGGCCTCAAGGCGTTAAACTGTGACGCCAACTCATAACCCTTTGGTGGTAGATGCTGGGGAGGAGGGTCGTTGCGCGCGTAAAAGATCTTAAACTCCGCATATGCTGGTTGATAGCCCAGGACCCAGCAGACACCAGATTGTTATGGGTGGGGTTTCGAGGCAGCTCTAGCAACCGCGCTTGGTGTATGCACTTGCACATTCGGTGACGTCTTGCAAGAGGTTGCTGGGACTGCGGAATAACCTCGGCTTAGTGCAGTCTTGCCCTCAGGAGCTCCATCGGTGGCCCCGATCATCAGGCGAGAGACTGACACGGGGGGGTGGAGGACCTCGAACAAAGGTATTGGAGGCTTATGTCCGTTGAGGATATGCCATTAGCTGCATCAGTACGCCTCAGATATAGTATTATTATTATTATTATTATTATTATTATTATTATTATTATTATTATTAATGGAGGCACATGTCCAGGATCTGGATCTGATGCTATAGTCTGAGGAAGCCTATTATTATTATTATTATTATTATTATTATTATTATTATTATTATTATTATTATTATTATGGACACCGTGATAGCCCAGTGGTCAAGTTCTACCATCTGGGCCCTGTCGCCAGTTCGATTCCCGTCGGTGCCACCAGTATTTTCATTGAACATACCGATCCGTCTGGACCAGTATTTTCATTGAACATACCGGCCCCCGTCTGGAAGTGTTGGAACTGCCCTTGCGGGGGTGTCATTAGAGCTTATCGTCAATTCTTCGTACTCCCCTCACGGGTGAGACGATGGAGGCGCATGTGCAGAAATGCATCAGCCATTGACAGAGAAGCACTATTATTATGATTATTATTATTATTGGACACCGTGATAGCCCAGTGGTCAAGTTCTACCATCTGGGCCCTGTCGCCAGTTCGATCCCCGTCGGTGCCACCAGTATTTTCATTGAACATACCGATCCGTCTGGACCAGTATTTTCATTGAACATACCGGCCCGTCTGGAAGTGTTGGAACTGCCCTTGCGGGGGTGTCATTAGAGCTTATCGTCAATTCTTCGTACTCCCCTCACGGGTGAGACGATGGAGGCGCATGTGCAGAAATGCATCAGCCATTGACAGAGAAGCACTATTATTATTATTATTATTATTATGGACACCGTGATAGCCCAGTGGTCAAGTTCTACCATCTGGGCCCTGTCGCCAGTTCGATTCCTGTCGGTGCCACCAGTATTTTCATTGAACATACCGGTCCGTCTGGAAGTATTGGAACTGCCCTTGCGGGGGTGTCATTAGAGCCTATCGTCAATTCTTCGTACTCCCCTCACGGGTGAGACGATGGAGGCGCATGTGCAGATTTGCATCAGCCATTGACAGAGAAGCACTATTATTATTATTATTATTATTATTATTATTATTATTATTATTATTATTACCATGGTTACTATCATCATCATTATCATTATCGTTTGTTATTCTTATTGTCGATGCAGGTGGCCGGGCTAGTCCTACCCTTCTTCTAGCCTTTTATTATTATTATTATTATTATTCCCGAAAGGTGTTGGGAGTAGGGGGTGGGGGGTGTGGGGGGAGGGGGAAACTGAAAATTGTGTACCCCACCCCCACCCCGCAAATCGGCACCCGCCAGTACCCGCGCGTCACTAATCATGCTTTGTGGGAACTAGGAGGAGTTGGGAGCTCATATTTGCAGGGTAGCTAGCCCCAGACTCGATGTTGATGCTGATATGATTTTTTTGCGCAAATTTTACCGCAAAAAAGGGTTCTGAATGCCAAAATTCCTTGTTTTTTTGGCAATTATCGCACCCTGCATCACTTAATCATGGTTTGTGGGAACTAGGAGGAGTTGGGAGCTCATATTTGCAGGGTAGCTAGCCCCAGACTTTGCAGGGTAGCTAGCCCCAGACTCGATGTTGATGCTGATATATATATATATATATATATATATATATATTTGCGTAAATTTGACCGCAAAAAGTGTCATGAATGCCAAAATTCCTTGTTTTTTTGGCAGCGGGTTACATCATAAGTTCATGATGTTACATCATAAGTTCTAAATACCCTAAGTGTATATATATATATATATATACATACATATATATATGTATTTAATATTATATATATCTATATATATATCTATATACATATATATATATATATAATATGGCATGCTACATATATACGCAGCGGTATATATATATGTATATGTATATATATATTCATACATATATATGTATTTAATATTATATATATATCTATATATATATGTATGTGTATATATATATATAATAATAATAATAATAATATATATATATATATATATATAATATGGCATGCTACATATATACGCAGCGGTGCGATGCGCGAAGCGCACCGACCGTGCGGTCCGCGAACCGCACCGACGGTGCGGTGCGCGAAACGCCCGTGCGGTGCGGTGCGCGAAGCGCACCGGTAAAACCAACCTTTCAGGTGTTGGCGCAGCCCCTAATTATTATTATTATTATTATTATTATTATTTTTTTTATTATTATTATTATTATTATTATTATTCCTGAAAGGTGTTGGGAGTAGGGGGGGTGTGGGGGGGAGGGGGAAACTGAAAATTGTGCACCGCACCCACCCACCCCGCAAATGGGCACCCGCGCACACTCAATCATGGTTTGTGGGAACCAGGAGGAGTTGGGAGCTCATATTTGCACGGAAGCTAGCCCCAGACTCGATGTTGATGCTGGTATAATTTTTTTTTATTTGCGCAAATTTTACCGCAAGAAAGCCAACATTCCTTTTTTTGTGGCGGGTTTGAGCATAATAATCGGGGTTTGAGCATAATAATCGGGGCCCCACACAATATATATATACATACATGGGATATATACATGTAGTATAATATATATGTAATATTATATATATACATATATATAATATATCTATATATATATATATATTATATATATATAAGTGTATATAATACATACATACATACATATATATATATATTATATTACATATATATATTGTACACATACATATGTATATATATTGTATATATATCTATATCTATATATATATATATATGTGTATATATACATATATATGGCAGGCTATATATATACGCAGCGGTGCGATGCGCGAAGCGCACCGACCGTGCGGTCCGCCAACCGCACCGACGGTGCGGTGCGCGAAGCGCACCGGTAAAACTAACCTTTCAGGTGTTGGCGCAGCCCCTGGTTATTATTATTATTATTATTATTATTATTATTATTATTATTATTATTATTATTATTATTGGGCCCTGTCGCCAGTTCGATTCCCGTCGGTGCCACCAGTATTTTCATTGAACATACCGGTCCGTCTGGAAGTGTTGTCATTAGAGCCTATCGTCAATTTTCGTACTCCCCTCACGGGTGAGACGATGGAGGCGCATGTGCAGATTTGCATCAGCCATTGACACAGAAGCACTATTATTATTATTATTATTATTATTATTGTGGACACCGTGATAGCCCAGTGGTCAAGTTCTACCATCTGGGCCCTGTCGCCAGTTCGATTCCCGTCGGTGCCACCAGTATTTTCATTGAACATACCGGTCTATTTCTGGACCAGTATTTTCATTGAACATACCGGCCCGTCTGGAAGTGTTGGAACTGCCCTTGCGGGGGTGTCATTAGAGCTTATCGTCAATTCTTCGTACTCCCCTCACGGGTGAGACGATGGAGGCGCATGTGCAGAAATGCATCAGCCATGGACAGAGAAGCACTATTATTATTATTATTATTATTATTATTATTATTGTTATTATTATTATTATTATGGAGGGACGCACAGTATGGCACCCCACGGGAAGAGGAGGTGGTTGGGCCTCTTCCCACTGGTTTCGAGGCTATGTCGTTGTGTTGGCTCCGAGGCTATGTTGTTGTGTTGGTTCCGAGGCTATGTTGTTGTGTTGGTTCCGAGGCTCTGTTGTTGTGTGGGTTCCGAGGCTATGTCGATGTGGGTTCCGAGGCTATGTTGTTGCGTTGGTTCCGAGGCCATGTCGTTGTGTTGTTTTTTATAAGACATACACCACGTGGGATCAAAGGGGTATTTACATTCCGAGATCTAGGGTGGTGACGGGTTTCGAGGCGTCCCAGACACTTACCACAAAACGTCCTCATGCGCTGGCAGACCGCAGGAAATGTCTGCTACCCCTGTGAGTACCTCCATGCGGGACCTACCCAGTCTCGTGGAGCTCTCACGCGGGGAAGATCAATCATTTGTAGTTGATTTCCTGCAAGGTACTCGACACTGTGCGGGTAGTAGGGACTTCCTTTTGGGGCCTTCTATGCAGGATGGTTAGAGTCACTCTTCCCTCCCCAACATACTCACTGTAGTCCCTGTTGGGTCGAGGGATGGAGGCGCATGGCCCTCGGGCTCAGCCATGACAGATCAATATATATTATTATTATTATTATTATTATTAATATTATTATTATTATTATTATTATTATTATTATTATTTGGACACCGTGATAGCCCAGTGGTCAAGTTCTACCATCTGGGCCCTGTCGCCAGTTCGATTCCCGTCGGTGCCACCAGTATTTTCATTGAACATACCGGTCTATTTCTGGACCAGTATTTTCATTGAACATACCGGCCCGTCTGGAAGTGTTGGAACTGCCCTTGCGGGGGTGTCATTAGAGCTTATCGTCAATTCTTCGTACTCCCCTCACGGGTGAGACGATGGAGGCGCATGTGCAGAAATGCATCAGCCATTGACAGAGAAGCACTATTATTATTATTATTATTATTATTATCATTATTATTGTTATTATTATTATCATATTACTACTACTACTACTACTACTACTACTACTATTATTATTATTATTATTATTATTATTATTATTGTCATCATCATCATCATTATTATTATTAATATTATCATTTGTTGTTGTTCCTATTATCGCTGCAGGTGGTCGGGATGGTACTCCTCCCTCTCTGCCCTCTCTCTCTCTCTCTCTCTCTCTCTCTCTCTCTCCCTCTCTCTCTCTCTCTCTCTCTCTCTCTCTTTCTCTATTAACCGTGTGACTACTCTTATTACTGCAGGTGGCCGGACTGGCCCTCCTACCCTTCTTCCAGCCTCTCGGTCTGGGACTGTTTGTGCCCTTCGTTGCCAAGCTGCTTAACTGCAGTCTAGTCCTCTACCTCGCATGCCACCGCCAGGCGTTTCCACTGAGCAGACATGGCGCCCCCCATTCTTCTTCTTCTTCTTCTTCTTCTTCTTCTTCTTCTTCTTCTTCTTCTTCTTCTTCTTCCCGCCTCTCTGCTGCCTGTTATGTCTTGCTCCTCTCCACACAACTCTGGCGGCTGGCCTACACACTTCTGCCACTGCAGCTGCAGGTCCTATTTAACCCTCACCCTGTCCTTCGTACAATTTTGGACGTGGCGTCCAATATTGGACGGGACTTTTTTCACCTGGTTTTGCGCTGAAGGGAATCATTTAAACCGCGAGACCAGGTGAAATTCCTTTCAATTATGACTGGTCAATCCACATTTGGACGCAGTGACCACTATTGGACGAACAGGTCAAGGTTTAAATGTCTGTCTAAATGTCTATATGTTCATATGCTTACACACTTCTGCCACTGCAGCTCCAGGGCCAGGTTCTATTTTACAGTTTGTATGTATGTTTGTATGTTTGTATGTTTGTTTGTTTGTTTGTTTGTTTGCTTGTTTCTATTTCCCATTGTCTCTGAAGCTTGCAACGGGCATAGAGGACACTCGGGTTATGCATACGTATGTATGTATGTTTGTATGTATCTGTCTGTCTATATGTCTGTCTGTCTGTCTATCTGTTTGTCTACCTATCTGTCTCTCTACCTACCTACCTACCTATCTATCTATATGCCTACCTATCTATCTATCTACCTATCTACCTATCTATCTATCTATCTACAGGTCGACCCGCCCGGGGCAATCCAGCGAGCCGCTGCTGGTTAGCTCTCTTTGGGCTCAGCTACTCTAGCTTGGGGCTTCTAGCATTTGCTTCAGCAGCCAATGCACAAGGCTCAGGAGCTGCTGCCAGTGGGCAAGTCGGACATGCCAGAACCGGTTTGCATGCGAAGGCGACTTGCTGGTCTAAAGCATGCAAGACCATGTGTGTAGATACTTTTCTACGAATGTGTGTATGTATGAATGCATGTTTAGATCTTTGCATGTATTTCTGCTTAGATCTTTGTATGTACGTTGGATCTATCTTTTTTTCTATCTATCAATCTACCTACCTATCTACATCTGTCTCTCTATCTCTCTATCTATCTATCTATCCATCTATCTATCTATCTATCTATCTATCTATCTATCTATCTATCTATCTATCCATCCATCCATCCATCCATTCATCTATCTATCTATCTATCTATCTATCTATCTATCTATCTATCTATCTATCTATCTATCTATCTCTATCTATCTATCTATCTATCTATCTATCTGTCTGACTACCTACCTATCATATAGGCTACTGGTCCTAGTCTTGTTCGAAATCTTCGGTGCACTCTCCCAACTACAATTCTCCTCCCGGCCCTACTTGCTCTACATCTTCGCGAATCCCTACGGGCTCCCAGCGAGCTATTTCTGCCTTGGCGTGCTGGGTGGCGTGCTGGGGCTGGTATGGCTGTGTCATGCGCGCTTTGCAGCCGACCTACCCGAGCAGCGGTGGCACCATCAGCTCGGTAAGTGAATTGAAAGAATCCCAATTCTCGATGTACCCGGTTGCTAACGGCTACTAACGGCTATACCGTGATATTATCACTGCGATTGTCTAACTCTGGTGTGTGTGTAGGGGACTGGATGTTCCTGTTCGGGCTGGTCTGGCTTCTGCTGCAGCCCATCCCCGTCTTCCATCGCAGCCTCGGGCTCGCCCTTCTTCTCCTGGCTGCTGTTCTTGCTGCCCTCCTTACACTGGTGCCCTTGCTCCGCCCGCCGCCTCTCCGGGCCTTGCTTGGTGATGTGCTGGCTGCGGCCTTGGAGTCCGTCTCGCTGGTCGTGGCGCTGTGGATGGGACCGCAAGGCCGTCTAGGCATCACTGTGCTGCTGGTGCTGGGGCTGGCACTCCTGGTGATTCATCTCTAACTAGTTCTTGCTTTACTAATTCAAAATCGTTTTTTCAAAAAGGTTTCTCGCATATTATGGATGCTGGAATGAGCGCAGCAATAAATCGCATGCTGCAATATTCACGCATATTTCGGTCAGAATTCAGAACGCATGGCCAAAACGTTTTCGCAAAAATTCCCCGCAAGTACGGCCGGACTTCGCCCTCAGTCCATAGACGCTCCTGAGAAGTTCCTAGTTCTTAAGTACAATAAAGAAAGCAGCACAGTGATGCCTAGACGGCCTTGCGGTCCCATCCACAGCGCCACGACCAGCGAGACGGACTCCAAGGCCGCAGCCAGCACATCACCAAGCAAGGCCCGGAGAGGCGGCGGGCGGAGCAAGGGCACCAGTGTAAGGAGGGCAGCAAGAACAGCAGCCAGGAGAAGAAGGGCGAGCCCGAGGCTGCGATGGAAGACGGGGATGGGCTGCAGCAGAAGCCAGACCAGCCCGAACAGGAACATCCAGTCCCCTACACACACACCAGAGTTAGACAATCGCAGTGATAATCACGGTATAGCCGTTAGTAGCCGTTAGCAACCGGGTACATCGAGAATTGGGATTCTTTCAATTCACTTACCGAGCTGATGGTGCCACCGCTGCTCGGGTAGGTCGGCTGCAAAGCGCGCATGACACAGCCATACCAGCCCCAGCACGCCACCCAGCACGCCAAGGCAGAAATAGCTCGCTGGGAGCCCGTAGGGATTCGCGAAGATGTAGAGCAAGTAGGGCCGGGAGGAGAATTGTAGTTGGGAGAGTGCACCGAAGATTTCGAACAAGACTAGGACCAGTAGCCTATATGATAGGTAGGTAGTCAGACAGATAGATAGATAGATAGATAGATAGATAGATAGAGATAGATAGATAGATAGATAGATAGATAGATAGATAGATAGATAGATAGATAGATGAATGGATGGATGGATGGATGGATAGATAGATAGATAGATAGATAGATAGATAGATGGATAGATAGATAGATAGAGAGATAGAGAGACAGATGTAGATAGGTAGGTAGATTGATAGATAGAAAAAAAGATAGATCCAACGTACATACAAAGATCTAAGCAGAAATACATGCAAAGATCTAAACATGCATTCATACATACACACATTCGTAGAAAAGTATCTACACACATGGTCTTGCATGCTTTAGACCAGCAAGTCGCCTTCGCATGCAAACCGGTTCTGGCATGTCCGACTTGCCCACTGGCAGCAGCTCCTGAGCCTTGTGCATTGGCTGCTGAAGCAAATGCTAGAAGCCCCAAGCTAGAGTAGCTGAGCCCAAAGAGAGCTAACCAGCAGCGGCTCGCTGGATTGCCCCCGGGCGGGTCGACCTGTAGATAGATAGATAGATAGGTAGATAGGTAGATAGATAGATAGGTAGGCATATAGATAGATAGGTAGGTAGGTAGGTAGAGAGACAGATAGGTAGACAAACAGATAGACAGACAGACAGACATATAGACAGACAGATACATACAAACATACATACATACGTATGCATAACCCGAGTGTCCTCTATGCCCGTTGCAAGCTTCAGAGACAATGGGAAATAGAAACAAGCAAACAAACAAACAAACAAACAAACATACAAACATACAAACATACATACAAACTGTAAAATAGAACCTGGCCCTGGAGCTGCAGTGGCAGAAGTGTGTAAGCATATGAACATATAGACATTTAGACAGACATTTAAACCTTGACCTGTTCGTCCAATAGTGGTCACTGCGTCCAAATGTGGATTGACCAGTCATAATTGAAAGGAATTTCACCTGGTCTCGCGGTTTAAATGATTCCCTTCAGCGCAAAACCAGGTGAAAAAAGTCCCGTCCAATATTGGACGCCACGTCCAAAATTGTACGAAGGACAGGGTGAGGGTTAAATAGGACCTGCAGCTGCAGTGGCAGAAGTGTGTAGGCCAGCCGCCAGAGTTGTGTGGAGAGGAGCAAGACATAACAGGCAGCAGAGAGGCGGGAAGAAGAAGAAGAAGAAGAAGAAGAAGAAGAAGAAGAAGAAGAAGAAGAAGAAGAAGAAGAAGAATGGGGGGCGCCATGTCTGCTCAGTGGAAACGCCTGGCGGTGGCATGCGAGGTAGAGGACTAGACTGCAGTTAAGCAGCTTGGCAACGAAGGGCACAAACAGTCCCAGACCGAGAGGCTGGAAGAAGGGTAGGAGGGCCAGTCCGGCCACCTGCAGTAATAAGAGTAGTCACGCGGTTAATAGAGAAAGAGAGAGAGAGAGAGAGAGAGAGAGAGAGAGAGAGAGAGGGAGAGAGAGAGAGAGAGAGAGAGAGAGAGAGAGAGGGCAGAGAGGGAGGAGTACCATCCCGACCACCTGCAGCGATAATAGGAACAACAACAAATGATAATATTAATAATAATAATGATGATGATGATGACAATAATAATAATAATAATAATAATAATAATAGTAGTAGTAGTAGTAGTAGTAGTAGTAATATGATAATAATAATAATAATAATAATGATAATAATAATAATAATAATAATAGTGCTTCTCTGTCAATGGCTGATGCATTTCTGCACATGCGCCTCCATCGTCTCACCCGTGAGGGGAGTACGAAGAGTTGACGATAAGCTCTAATGACACCCCCGCAAGGGCAGTTCCAACACTTCCAGACGGGCCGGTATGTTCAATGAAAATACTGGTCCAGAAATAGACCGGTATGTTCAATGAAAATACTGGTGGCACCGACGGGAATCGAACTGGCGACAGGGCCCAGATGGTAGAACTTGACCACTGGGCTATCACGGTGTCCAATTATTAATAATAATAATAATAACAATAATAATAATAATAATGATAATAATAATAATATACTTATCAGTCAATTGGCCTTTGATCCTGTCGGACATGTGCCTCCATTGGTAGCACGGGGCCGTTCGGTGACGCGGCTCCGCTCCAAAGACTCGACTGGCGGTGCAATGTGCAAATGAGCGTGCTGTGCATGTGCAAGTGGGTGCAAGGAGTGAGAGGAGTTATCTGCCGAGAAGAAGTCCGCGACGCTGCGCTGACCTCCACCTACAACAGATCTAGCCAGACATTCTACCTGACTAGGCCTTCCCCTCCTCCTTCTACCCACCTCCTGAACGACCGTGACGTCGATCACCTCCTCCTCCTCCTCCGCCCCCTCTGCCTCCCTGATCTGCGCCTCCAACTCCTCCCACTCCTTCCAGATGGTGGCAACAAACCTCCCTAACTCCTCCTCCACCTCTTCTGGGACAGGGATAAACAAAACGCCGAGCATCGCCGCCATCTTTTCATCCTCCCCCTTCAGCCATTCCTCTTTGAAGAGCCTCATCTCCTCCTCCGCCTCCCGCAGTTCCCTGTGATAATGCCCTCCTCGATTCAGCATGAGGGGCTGCCGGGCTTGCGCCTCATCGATAAACTTAAACAGTGCCTCACGAGAGATCGCAAACGTTGGGCAACGCAGCAGGAAGTGACGTAACGACTCGTTAACCTCAGCGCCACACAAGGCGAAACAGCTTGAGCAGTCCAGCGAGCATGAGCCAAATTTGGATCGGTAGAGGCGAAGGCGATTGTTGCAGCTCAACAATCGCCTTCTGATAAGGTTGTGACTTCCCCCCTACAGCGCCCGCCAACGTGGGAAAGCAGAGCGGGAAGACATCTGGCTAAGCAGCACCCTAAGCCCATCAGAGGGCTTAGCCTGCCGCTCCCAGCCAGCTACTTCCTGCCGGACAGACCATTGCTTTACCACCTCGTTCCAGTTCGCCAGAGCGGCCCGCCAGTCCTTATCATCTACCGTGCCATCTTCGTTCACGACCCGCTTGAGCGCATCCAAGCCCTCCCGCAGCCTGTGATCTGCTAAGATCAAATTTTCCGTGTCGTCCTTCCATTTGCACCGACCCGTGTTGTAAAGCCTGCGTGTTAGCGCTGTGTTGCCAAGTAACTCGATGCGCCCTAGGAACCGAAGCCGGGCCGCCTTGGCAAGGATGCTAAAACTCGGCGTGCGGCCTAAACCCCTGGTGATGCAGCCGCTTGTGCGCGTACCAACACCAAGATGACCCGCAGGGGCGCTACCAACGCGCCCTCCAGCTTACTTAGCTTGTTGGCGCCCGGCAGATCCCAAAAAGCCGATGCGTAAAGCAACTTTGCGCCAACCATTTGCTGCCAATTCATCGGCCGAAGACGCGCTGGAACTTCGTGGGCAATCCAGAGGGGAATAATAATAATAATAATAATAATAATAATAATAATAATAATAATAATAATAATAATAATAATAATAATAATAATAATAGTGCTTCTCTGTCAATGGCTGATGCATTTCTGCACATGCGCCTCCATCGTCTCACCCGTGAGGGGAGTACGAAGAATTGACGATAAGCTCTAATGACACCCCCGCAAGGGCAGTTCCAACACTTCCAGACGGGCCGGTATGTTCAATGAAAATACTGGTCCAGACGGATCGGTATGTTCAATGAAAATACTGGTGGCACCGACGGGAATCGAACTGGCGACAGGGCCCAGATGGTAGAACTTGACCACTGGGCTATCACGGTGTCCATAATAATAATAATAATAATAATACTATATCTGAGGCGTACTGATGCAGCTAATGGCATATCCTCAACGGACATAAGCCTCCAATACCCTTGTTCGAGGTCCTCCACCCCCCCGTGTCAGTCTCTCGCCTGATGATCGGGGCCACCGATGGAGCTCCTGAGGGCAAGACTGCACTAAGCCGAGGTTATTCCGCAGTCCCAGCAACCTCTTGCAAGACGTCACCGAATGTGCAAGTGCATACACCAAGCGCGGTTGCTAGAGCTGCCTCGAAACCCCACCCATAACAATCTGGTGTCTGCTGGGTCCTGGGCTATCAACCAGCATATGCGGAGTTTAAGATCTTTTACGCGCGCAACGACCCTCCTCCCCAGCATCTACCACCAAAGGGTTATGAGTTGGCGTCACAGTTTAACGCCTTGAGGCCATTGGGCTAATAATAATAATAATAATAGTGCTTCTCTGTCAATGGCTGATGCATTTCTGCACATGCGCCTCCATCGTCTCACCCGTGAGGGGAGTACGAAGAATTGACGATAAGCTCTAATGACACCCCCGCAAGGGCAGTTCCAACACTTCCAGACGGGCCGGTATGTTCAATGAAAATACTGGTCCAGACGGATCGGTATGTTCAATGAAAATACTGGTGGCACCGACGGGAATCGAACTGGCGACAGGGCCCAGATGGTAGAACTTTACCACTGGGCTATTACGGTGTCAATAATAATAATAATAATAATAATAATAATAATAATAATAATAATAATAGTGCTTCTCTGTCAATGGCTGATGCATTTGTGCACATGCGCCTCCATCGTCTCACCCGTGAGGGGAGTACGAAGAATTGACGATAGGCTCTAATGACACCCCCGCAAGGGCAGTTCCAACACTTCCAGACGGGCCGGTATGTTCAATGAAAATACTGGTCCAGACGGATCGGTATGTTCAATGAAAATACTGGTGGCACCGACGGGAATCGAACTGGCGACAGGGCCCAGATGGTAGAACTTGACCACTGGGCTATCACGGTGTCCATAAATAATAATAATAATAATAATAATAATAATAATAATAGTAATAATAATAAGAATAATAAGAATAATAATAATAATGATAATAGTGCTTCTCTGTCAATGGCTGATGCATTTCTGCACATGCGCCTCCATCGTCTCACCCGTGAGGGGAGTACGAAGAATTGACGATAAGCTCTAATGACACCCCCGCAAGGGCAGTTCCAACACTTCCAGACGGGCCGGTATGTTCAATGAAAATACTGGTCCAGAAATAGACCGGTATGTTCAATGAAAATACTGGTGGCACCGACGGGAATCGAACTGGCGACAGGGCCCAGATGGTAGAACTTGACCACTGGGCTATCACGGTGTCCATAATAATGATAATAATAATGATAATAATAGTGCTTCTCTGTCATGTCAATGGCTGATGCATTTCTGCACATGCGCCTCCATCGTCTCACCCGTGAGGGGAGTACGAAGAATTGACGATAAGCTCTAATGACACCCCCGCAAGGGCAGTTCCAACACTTCCAGACGGGCCGGTATGTTCAATGAAAATACTGGTCCAGATGGATCGGTATGTTCAATGAAAATACTGGTGGCACCGACGGGAATCGAACTGGCGACAGGGCCCAGATGGTAGAACTTGACCACTAGGCTATCACGGTGTCCAATGATAATAATAATAATAATAATAATAATAATAATAATAATAATAATAATAATAATAATAATAATAATAATATGTATGTATGTATGTATCGTCTGCCAATTGCTGAGCCAAAAGGCCATGTTCATCCAGTCCTCCATTCCATAAGGAAAGTCTCCACACCAATCGGTGGAATAAAGGAAGTGACGGCATAGAACATTTCTCTAGGAGCTTTATACCAATCAGCCCATTGAAAGGGACCGATGGCCTATGTACTCCCTAATAATAATAGTAATAATAATAATAATAGTGCTTCTCTGTCAATGGCTGATGCATTTCTGCACATGCGCCTCCATCGTCTCACCCGTGAGGGGAGTACGAAGAATTGACGATAAGCTCTAATGACACCCCCGCAAGGGCAGTTCCAACACTTCCAGACGGGCCGGTATGTTCAATGAAAATACTGGTCCAGACGGATCGGTATGTTCAATGAAAATACTGGTGGCACCGACGGGAATCGAACTGGCGACAGGGCCCAGATGGTAGAACTTGACCACTGGGCTATCACGGTGTCCAAATAATAGTAATAATAATAGTAATAATAATAATAATAATAGTAATAATAATAATAATAATAATAATAGTGCTTCTCTGTCAATGGCTGATGCATTTCTGCACATGCGCCTCCATCGTCTCACCCGTGAGGGGAGTACGAAGAATTGACGATAGGCTGTAATGACACCCCCGCAAGGACAGTTCCAACACTTCCAGACGGGATAATAATAATAATAATAATAATAATAATAATAATAATAATAATAAGTAATAGTAATAATAATAATAGTAATAAGTATTATTATTATTAGTATCATCATTATTATTGATAGTATTATTATCATAACCACACCAAGAGAAGTATTATTATTATTATTATTATTATTATTATTATTATTATTATTATTATTATTATTATTATTATTATTATTATTGCCCAGTGGTCAAGTTCTACCATCTGGGCCCTGTCGCCAGTTCGATTCCCGTCGGTGCCACCAGTATTTTCATTGAACATACCGGTCCGTCTGGAAGTGTTGGAACTGCCCGTGCGGGGGTGTCATTAGAGCCTATCGTCAATTCTTCGTACTCCCCTCACGGGTGAGACGATGGAGGCGCATGTGCAGATTTGCATCAGCCATTGACAGAGAAGCACTATTATTATTATTATTATTATTATTATTATTATTATTATTATTGTTGTTGTTGTTATTATTATTATTATTATTATTATCATTATTATTTTTTTATTATTTTGGACACCGTGATAGCCCAGTGGTCAAGTTCTACCATCTTGGCCCTGTCGCCAGTTCGATTCCCGTCGGTGCCACCAGTATTTTCATTGAACATACCGGTCCGTCTGGAAGTGTTGGAACTGCCCGTGCGGGGGTGTCATTAGGGCCTATCGTCAATTCTTCGTACTCCCCTCACGGGTGAGACGATGGAGGCGCATGTGCAGATTTGCATCAGCCATTGACAGAGAAGCACTATTATTATTATTATTATTATTATTATTATTATTATTTAGGGAGTACATAGGCCATCGGTCCTTTCCATGGGCTGATTGGTATAAAGCTCCTAGAGTAATGTTCTATGCCGTCACTTCCTTTATTCCACCGATTGGTGTGGAGACTTTCCTTATGGAATGGAGGACTGGATGCACATGGCCTTTTGGCTCAGCAATTGGCAGGAGATACACTATTATTATTATTATTATTATTATTATTATTATTATTATGGAGGGGTGCACAGTATGGCACCCCACGGGAAGAGGAGGTGGTTGGGCCTCTTCCCACTGGTTCCGAGGCTATGTTGTTGTTGTTTTTATAAGACATACACCACGTGGGGTCAAAGGGGTATATACATTCCGAGATCTAGGGGTGGTGACGGGTTTCGAGGCGTCCCAGACACTTACCGCCAAACGTCCTCATGCGCTGGCAGACCGCATGAAATGTCTGCTACCCCCCTTGAGTACCTCCATTCGACTTATATCCAGTCTCGTGGAACTCTCTCATAGGGAACATCAATCATTTGCAGTTGATTCCCTGCAAGGTATCCGACACGCCGGGCGGGTAGCTATTCAGGGATGGTTTGAGTCACTCTTCCCTCCCCAACATTCACTGTGTGACTGTTGGGTCGAGGGATGGAGGCGCATGGTCCTTGGACTCAGCCATGACAGATCAATACACATATTATTATTATTATTATTATTATTATTATTATTATTATCATTATCTCATTATTTATTATTATTATTATTATTATTATTATTATTATTATTATCTCATTATTTATTATTATTATTATTATTATTATTATTATTATTATTATTATTATTATTATTATTATTATCATTATTATGGACACCGTGATAGCCCAGTGGTCAAGTTCTACCATCTGGGCCCTGTCGCCAGTTCGATTCCCGTCGGTGCCACCAGTATTTTCATTGAACATACCGGTCCGTCTGGAAGTGTTGGAACTGCCCTTGCGGGGGTGTCATTAGAGCCTATCGTCAATTCTTCGTACTCCCCTCACGGGTGAGACGATGGAGGCGCATGTGCAGATTTGCATCAGCCATTGACAGAGAAGCACTATTATCATTATTATTATTATTATTATTATTATTATTATTATGGACACCGTGATAGCCCAGTGGTCAAGTTCTACCATCTGGGCCCTGTCCTCAGTTCG
>WBZZ01006035.1:152500-165000 GCA_019918135.1 Paulinella micropora | reverse complement strand
CTACCGCTACTACTACTAGTACTACTAGTACTACTACTGCTACTGCTGCTACTACTACTATTACTACTACTACTACTACTACTACTACTACTACTACTACTACCTACTACTACTACTACTACTACTACTACTACTACTACTACTATACCACTACTAATACTTCTACTACTACTGCTACTGCTGCTGCTGCTGTCGTTACTACTTAGTAAATACCCATTGTGCTACTATTACTACCACTGGCACTACTACTACTGCTGCTGTCACTACTTCTAGTACTAATTTTTCTACTACTACTACTACTACTACTACTACTACTATTACTACTACTACTACTACTACTACTACTACTACTACTACTTCTACGACTACTACTACTAATACTTCTACGACTACTACTACTACTACTACTACTACTACTACTGCTACTGCTGCTGCTGCTGTCGTTACCACTAAGTAAATACAGTTTAATACTAATATTATGCTACTATTGCTACCACTGACACTACTACTATTGCTGCTGTCACTACTTATATTACTAATTTTTCTACTACTACTACTACTACTACTACTACTACTACTACTACCTCATTCTTTGCGGAACTCTTTTTCTGTTCAGTTTGCATCGGACGTCAGGAAGTCTTTCTTTCTTTCTTACTTACTTACTTACTTACTTACCTTCTTTCTTACCTTTCTTTCTTTCTTTCTTTCTTTCTTTCTTTCTTTCTTTCTTTCTTTCTTATTGCTGGTTTGAAGGCATATGACATGCATATATACATACAATTGCATACATGGATACATACCTGCATACCTGCATAAATTGATACATACGTACATATACATACATACCATACATATATATAGATACATACATCTATACATACGCACGTGGGTACATATACTATACGTACATACGTATGACAGGTTCCTAGTTCTTAACTACCATGAACAATGACTTCAAGCGCTTTGTTCTCAGTCGGTTCTGGCTATCGTGGCTTGTACAGTAGCTCGTTGGAAAGCTCTCACCAACAGCTTTCTAATGAGCCATGACACAGATGTGCAAGACAAGGACAAGCTGAGAACGAAGCGTGTGAAGTCATTGTTAATTGTAGTTAGGAACTAGGGACTTCTCATGGAGCTGTAAAGTGAAGCCACTATCCAAGTTTAGAAAGCTAGAAATGTTTAATGACGAAATCTTTGCATTTATAATGTCAGGAAAAGAACGAACTAATTTACTTATGCCACACCGGAAAAAAGTGCAAAAATATGAGAGAAGTTCCTGGTTCCTAAGTACAATGAGCACTGACTTCATGCGTTTCGTTCTCAATAAATTTTTGCGTCCCGAAACCTGTGCCATGCTGATTAGAAAAGCTTTGGATGAGAGCTTTCGAACGAGCTACTGCACAAGCCACAGCAAGCAGAATTGGCTGAGAAGGAAGGGCTGGAAGTCATTGTTCGTTGTACTTAAGAACTAGGGGCTTCTCAAGACAAGGGGACTCCCGGCCCGAATGGTGTGGCCACTTGACTGTGGGACATGGACCATAGCGCTTGCCATAAGAGGTTCCTAGTTCTTGACTAGAATGGACAATAACTTCAAGCGCTTCGTTCTCAGCCGATTTCTGGTTATTGCGGCTTGTGTAGTAGCTCGTTTGAAAGCTCTCATCAAGAGCTTTCTAATGAGCCATGATGCAGGTTGTGAGCACAAGGATTAGCTGAGTTCGAAGCGCTTGAAGTCATTATTATGTGTAGTTAAGAACTAGGGACTTCTCATTCAATTTTCTCAAGACCATAGCAAGCACAATGCTCTTTTTTCCATGACGAGGCCATGGACATGTGCCGTTCCCAAGTCCATCATTATTTTCCACAGTCAAGCGACCACCTTATTCGAGTCGGGTCCACTTGTCTAAGCATTTTCCCGTGGTGGCAACAAGTCAAATCATTAGAAGTCCCTACTTCTTAACTACAATGAACAATAACTTCAAGCGCTTCGTTCTCAGCCGATTCTGATCATCACGGCTTATGCAGTAGCTCGTTGGAGAGCTCTCATCAAGAGCCTTCTTTAATGAGCCTTGACACAGGTTTTGAACACATAGATTGCTTCAGAGGGTAGCGCTTGAAGCCATGGTTCATTGTAGTTAAGAACTAGGAACCTCATGTCGGTAATTTGCCTGCAAATTGCACCAAATCCGCGCAAAGGCCCACACCCTTGTGATTGTGCACAATGTGTGACCTGCGGTTGATCTCTCGATCCTTAAGTACATGATAGGTTACGTAAATAGATAGAGAGAGGAGCAGCCCCGAGAACTGTGAAGAAAAGACTATATCTGTCAGTCCCAAGGCTTAGTAACGAGAGGAGAAGTTCCAAGTTAAGCACAATGAGCAATGACATTGGACGTTTCATTCGCAGCCAATTCTGCGTGTTGGCGCTTGTGTAGTGGCTCGTTTGAAAGCTCTCATCAAGAGCTTTTTGAATGAGCCATGGTACAGGTTTTTGGGCGCAAAGATTGGCTGAGATAGAAGCGCTTGAAGTCATCGTTAATTGTCATTAAGAACTAAGGAACTTCTCCTTAGTGGTTTCGGTCTCGTGTCATGGTGTCTCTCTATACTCTCAGTCTCTCCGTAAGTAGAGCGGAGACGGAGAGAGAGGAGAGAGAGAGAGAGAGAGAGGGAGGGAGGGAAAGAGGGAGAGTGAGGGAGAGATTAGAGAGGAATGACTTATTGCATACATATAATATATATATGTATTTATTGTTTAGAAAGAGAGAGAGAGAGAGAGAGAGAGAGAGAGAGAAAGAGATAAGAGAGAAAGGAGAGAAGGGAAGAAATAGAGATATTTCTTTCTATCTCTATTTCTCTCTCTCTCTCTCTCTCTCTCTTGCAGGGCCTTTCCGTGGACTTGCCGCCCCAGCTCCAATCGCTCCTTCCTTCCACCTGCAACCGAGCCTTCTTAGCGAAAGATGTGCTGCTATCGCTCTTCCTGCTGTTTGCCGTGAGTGCCGTGGCGCGCTTTGCATCCGAAGGAGTGCTGCATGTTGGAACCAGAGCTACAGCGAGGTTCTTACTGCTAAGTACAACTAGAAGTTTTTAGAGAGGTTCCTAGTTCTTAACTACAAGGATTTATGACTTCAAGCGCTTCGTTCTCAGCCGATTCTGGTTATTGCGGCTTGTGTAATAGCTCGTTTGAAAGCTCATCAAGAGCTTTCTAATGAGCCATGATGCAGGTTGTAAACACAAGGATTAGCTGAGAACGAAGCGCTTGAAGTCGTTGTTAGTTAAGAACTAGGGACTTCTCTAGTTCTAATATTTAGTTCCCAGCTGATTCTGCTAATTAAGGCTGGTGCAGTAGCTCATTCGAAAGCTCTCATCAATTGCTTTCTAATGAACCATGACACAGGTTTGGGACGCAAGAGAGTTTCCTAGTTCTTCAGTACAATCAGCAATGACTTCAGCGCTTCGTTCTCAGTCAAGCCTTGTGCTTAGGACCTTTGACATGGCTCATGAGAAAGCCCCTGCTGAGAGCTTCCTAATGAGCTACTGCAGAAGCCAAAGCAAGCAGAATTGGCTGAAAACGAAGCGCTTGAAATCATGGTTCGTTGTACTTAAGATCTAGGAACTTCTCAAGAATGGGTTGAGAGCGAAGCGCTTGAAGCCATAGCTTATTGTACTTAAGACCTAGGCAGTTCTCTAAGTGCTTAGTTCTCAGCTGATTCTGCTAACTTCAGGCCTATGCAGTAGCTCTTTCGAAAGCTCTTTATGTCAAGAGCTTTCTAATTTCTAATGAGGCATGATAAGTGTTGAGACGCAAGGACAAGCTGAGATCAAAGCTCCTTGAAAGCATTGTTCATTGTAGTTAAGAACTAGGAACTTCCCATCGGCAACGACTTCTTCTTCTTCTTCTTCTTCTTCTTCTTCTTCTTCTTCTTCTTCTTCCCGTGCTTCGATCTCCGCCCATTCTGGCATTGTTGCTTTTTGCAGCAGGGCGCTTGACAGCTCCCACCCAGAGCTTGAGAAGTCCCTAGTGCTTAACTACAATGAGCGATGACTTCAAGCGCTTCGTTCTCAGTGAATCCTTGTGTTTACAACTAAATCATGGCTCATGAGAAAGCTCTTGATGAGAGCTTTCAAACGAGCTACTACACAAGCCGCAATGACCAGAATCGGCTGAGAACGAAGCGCTTGAAGTCATTGTTCATTGTAAGTAAGACTAGGAACCTCTCTTCTAATGAGCCACCAGACATGTTCTCGACGCAAATGGTAAGTTCCTAGTTCTTAACTACAATTAACAATAACTTCAAGCGCTTCGTTCTCAGCCGATTCTTCTTATTACGGCTTTATGCAGTAGCTCGTTGGAGAGCTCTCATCAAGAGCTTCCTGATGAGCCTTGACACAGGTTTTGAACACATTGTCAAGCGCTTGAAGCCACGGTTTACTGTAGTTAGACCGCGATGAGAAGTTCCTAGTTCTTAAGTACCATGAGCAGTGACTTCAAGCGATTTGTTCTCAGCCGATCCTTGTGCTTACGACCTGTGTCATGGCTCATTAGAAAGCCCCTGAAAGCCCCTGCTGAGAGATTTCTAATGAGCTACTGCACAAACGACAGCAAGCAGAATTGGCTGAGAACGAGGCGCCTGAAGTTATTGCTGATTGTCATTAAGAACTAGGAACTTCTCATGCTGGTGGAGCGAACACTGTCCACGAACAACAACAACAACAAGCAACAAGCAACAACAACAACAACAACAACAATAACAACAACAGCAGCAGCAGCAGAAATAACAACAGCAGCAGCAGCAGCAGCAACAACAACAACAACAACACCAACAGCCACGCCCACACAATGTGTATTGTATTCATGTTTTATAGATATGGTTCTATTGATTCCAGAGTTATTTTAGCTTTAGATCTATGTCGATGTCTATATCTACATGGTTTAACAGTGGTTATATGGACCTCGATGTCGATGGTGGTTTTGAAGAGGTTGAGAAGTCCTTAACTACAATGACTTCAAGCGCTTCGTTCTCAGCTAGTCCTTATGTTTACAACCTGCATCATGGCTCATTAGAAAGCTCTTGACGAGAGATTTCAAACGAGCTACTACACAAGCTGCAATAACCAGAATCGGCTGGAAAACGAAGCGCTTGAAGTCATTGTTCATTGTAATTAAGAACTAGGAACCTCTCTTGGTGTAATAACTAGGAACCTCTCATAAGAAGTTCATAAGCACTATGAACAATGAACCGTTAACTTTAAGCACTCCGTCCTCAGTCATGTCTCATTTGAAAGGACTTGACAAGGCCTCTCTAACGGGCCATACCTCACGCTTTGGGCGCAAGAATTGGCCAGGCACGAAGTATTCAAAAGTCTTTGTTCATTGTACTTAGTAACTAGCGACTTCTCATTTTGGTTTGACGCTCTAGTGAGTCGCGCACTCAGGCTCTGTTAATGTGGAGTCTGGCCTTTGTGGTGTCCGTTCTCATTACTGCGGAAGTTGGCTGCTACTTCCTCAGCCCGCTCTCACCCAGAGGTACGTATAGATAGAGGTAGACATGAAGAATGAATAGAAGTAGGTAGGTAGGTGGACACGTAGATGGATAGATAGATAGATAGATAGATAGATAGATAGATAGATAGATAGATAGATAGATAGATAGATAGATAGATAGGTAGGTAGGTAGGTAGGTAGGTAGATGGATGGATAGATAGATAGATAGATAGATAGATAGATAGATAGATAGATAGATAGATGATGGATGGATACATAGACAGACAGACAAAGAAAGAAAGACAGATAGATAGAAGATAGATAGATAGATAGATAGATAGATAGATAGATAGATAGATAGATAGATTAGATTAGATTAGATTAGATTAGATTAGATTAGATTAAATTAGATAGATAGATAGATAGATAGATAGATAGATAGATAGATAGATAGATAGATAGATAAGGTAAGACAGATAGACAGATGAGATATCGACTAATGCCAGAAAAAACGAGCTTCCGATTTCGTCAACCGAAGGGGTCTGTGGGCAAAGTATTTACCCGATGCCCAGCTAAGCCGTGATATTTGCACGGAAGGGACTAATACAGGCGATACCAGAAGAGCTCTCTCGACAGCATGTCTCATCGAGAGCTCAAACCTCCCCAGTACCGGGCGGGGCCAGGGCTCGTTCCATAAGCGCCCCTTGCAGAAGGAGCTCCCACCTCCATTACAGAGGACCCAGTAAGCAGATGGAGTTTTGAGACTGTGGCATCTCCGCAGAGCATCATCGACAACCGACAGTCTAGTATAAAGATAGATAGATAGATATACAGATAGATAGCCAGAGCTCTTGACAACTTCTTCATTGAGCAGGCGTTTGTCGGCCTCACTGCAACGTACAGAAGCAAGCAGGGAGCAGGCAGTAAGAACAACAATAAGGAAAATAAGCTAAGTTGTGAGAAGAGAAAGCGGGCAAGCGTAACGTACCCCCACCCACCCATCCACCTGCGCACACACACACACACACACACATAGACACACACAAAGAAAGAAAGAAAGATGAAATAAATAAATAAATAAAAACAAAAATAAAAATTTTAAAAAAAGGAGACACACACACACACAGAGACAGCCAGACAGAGAGCAGACAGGATAGAGAGCAGGAAAAGCTCGGCTGGAAGAGTTAGGACAGAGAGAAGAAGTTTAGTAAAAGTAGTAGTGGTAAGACACGTAGCAATGGTAGCAGTAGTAAAAGTTGTAGCAGTAGTAAGAGTAATAGCAGTAGTATGAGAAGTCGCAGCAGCAGTAGTAGCAGCAGCAGCAGAAGTAGTCTATCTATCTATCTATCTATCTATCTATCTATCTATCTATCTATCTATCTACCTATCTATCTATGTGTATGTGTCTGTCTGTCCATCTATCTATCTATCTATCTATCTATCTATCTATCTATCTATCTATCTATCTATCTATCTATCTATCTATGTGCAACCCGTGTTGTGGGCATCACAATTAGACAACCGCAGTGCGATATAGCCATTAGAAACCGTTACTGAGCAAAAAAAATCTACTGGGTTACCCGGTCGCTAACGGCTACTAACGGCTATATGCGCACTGCGCTATGTCCAACTGTGCATGTGTCTAGGCTGCAGCAGTCCAGTGGTGGCCGATTTCGGCAGTTCTGCCTTCAGCACCAAGACCATCACCATGTCCGCAGAGGTGGCGTGCCCCGCTCGGGTCAACAAGCACAACTGGCGGGGCGTGTATACCTGCGACGACCAGTTCGCAGTGGCGGTGTCGGGGAAGCAAGTGAGCGTGTTGCGAACGGATTTGAGCAGCTCAGGCTGGGACATGCCTTTGAGCTTCGAGTGCTGCCCTCTGGAAGGTCCGACGTTGGAATACACGTTTAAATATCTATGCTACATAGCTCTGTCTTGTGTCGTCGTCTTC
This sequence comes from Paulinella micropora, assembly GCA_019918135.1. Classification (NCBI taxonomy): domain Eukaryota; phylum Cercozoa; class Imbricatea; order Euglyphida; family Paulinellidae; genus Paulinella; species Paulinella micropora. The sequence continues at coordinate 157,570 of WBZZ01006035.1, read as the reverse complement.
TGGCATGTATTTTGTTTCGTAATAGTAGATTATGCGGCAAGCCAAAAATTTTGCGTGTTTTGCGGGCGAGCTAGGCCTAGGCCGGCGAGCCCGCAAAAAGTGTCGAATTTGGCGCGTCGCGTACAAGATTTTATCCTTATGCTGGCCATAAAAGTTTTTCTCACGTTCAACACTTCCACTTGCCTTGATTCCCCAGCGGAGCTTATCTTGTTTTGCATCGTGCTCTGCATTGTACCCTACCTTTATGTGTGTGCCCCCCCCCCCCCTTCCCCCTCCCCCCCTGGCCTTACACTTCCCTCTTTCCTCCTGTCTGGTCTTTCTTTTCCTTTTTGTTCTACTTCTCTTTCGTATCCTTCTTTCTTCTTAAAAAATGTATGTGCCCCCCTACACACATTATATATATATATACTCATATATATATATACTCATATATATATATATATACTCATATATATATATACTCATATATATATATATATATATACTATACTCAACGAAGCTCCCTGTGATAATGGCTTTCAACTCAAAGAGAGGCTCACACTTTACTAAGCACTTGCTTGGTTACAGTGAGCTTTCTCAACTTCGCGGGCTTCGTTCTCAGTCATCACAGTTGCACCATCGCACTGTGCGATGTAGCCGTGTGTAACCGTTAGCGACCGCGCAACCCGGTTAACTTTGCTCAGTAACGACTCCTTACGGCTTTATCGCACTGCCATTTTCTAACTGTGGTTCTCAGTCATTTTCTGCTTTTCCTCTTTAACGGCTTTCTTACCCAAAGTTGAAAAGCTTAGTGTCACATAGTGCTTCAAAGAAGCCATGCAACCCCTCTCTCTGGTGAAGATCTTCCAAAGGACACACGGGGCTGGGCTCCCAGGAATTAGCGCCGATTCTGGCCTGTAATTTGCGGGAAATTTGATGCTAAATGAATCCTGGTTTCCCGGGAAGCCACAAGACATGTGGGGCGAAAATGCGGTAAAGTTTCCGGGAATCACCGCCCGGGAATCACCGCAAGTACCGGGAAGTTTCGCTGCCTTCACCTCCCGTCTTACTTATCATTATTATTTTGTTATTAATTATTATTATATTATTATTATTATTATTATTATTATTATTATTATTATTATGGACACCGTGATAGCCCAGTGGTCAAGTTCTACCATCTGGGCCCTGTCGCCAGTTCGATTCCCGTCGGTGCCACCAGTATTTTCATTGAACATACCGATCCGTCTGGACCAGTATTTTCATTGAACATACCGGCCCGTCTGGAAGTGTTGGAACTGTCCTTGCGGGGGTGTCATTAGAGCTTATCGTCAATTCTTCGTACTCCCCTCACGGGTGAGACGATGGAGGCGCATGTGCAGAAATGCATCAGCCATTGACAGAGAAGCACTATTATTATTATTATTATTATTATTATTATTATTATTATTATTATTATTGTTATGGACACCGTGAAAGCCCAGTGGTCAAGTTCTACCATCTGGGCCCTGTCGCCAGTTCGATTCCCGTCGGTGCCACCAGTATTTTCATTGAATATACCGGTCCGTCTGGAAGTGTTGGAACTGCCCTTGCGGGGGTGTCATTAGAGCCTATCGTCAATTCTTCGTACTCCCCTCACGGGTGAGACGATGGAGGCGCATGTGCAGATTTGCATCAGCCATTGACAGAGAAGCACTATTATTATTATTATTATTATTATTATTATTATTATTATTATTATTATTATTATCATCATCATGAGGAACGCCCCATGTGGGATCGCTCCACCACCAGAAAAAAGCCAATTAACAGTATATCAAACTAGGAGAAAGAGGACATTCGAGACGGATTTGTGATGTGATTTTCTTGTGTAACACAAAACCAAAAAAAAAAAAAAAGAAAACCAGAGAGAAAAATTTTCTACATTTTTTTTTTCACTTAAATATCTGAAATTTCTCCGTATGTATGTATGTATGTAAGTAAATACATACATACATACATACATACATACGGAGAAATTTCAGATATTTATGTATGTATGTATGTATGTATGTATGTCCCTGCTGCTAGCTGCCTGGTGGCTGCCGGAGCCTCCTGGGGGCTGGTGCCACCGCCTCTACCATGCACTAGCTCTGACCTGGCTGCTCTGTCTAACTGTTGGAACCAGCTGGGTAACACGTAGATAGATAGATCGATACATAGACAGAGAGATAGATAGATAGATAGATAGATAGATAGATAGATAGATAGATAGATAGATAGATAGATAGATAGATAGATTAGATAGATAGATAGATAGATAGATGGATAGATAGATAGATAGATAGATAGATAGATAGATAGATAGATAGATAGATAGATAGATAGATAGATAGAAATAGATAGATACATGGGAAGTTCCTAGTTCTTCCTACAATGAACCATGCTTTCAAGCGCTGCGTTCTCAGCCGATTCTGGTTTACTGCGGCCTGCGTAGTAGCTCGTTTGTCAAAGCTCTCATCAAGCTTTCGAAGAAGTCCATGGCGCAGGTTCGGGACGCAAGAATTGGTTGAGAAAAGCGCTTGAAGTCATAGCTGATTTTGTACGTAAGAACAAGGAACTTCTTGTTGTCGGATGTACGTACGTATGTATGTGTGTATATCACCATTTGGTTTTTAACATTTCGTGACGGTATTAAAAGTTCCGATGTAAAATAATAATAATAATAATAATAATAATAATAATAATAATAATAATAATAATAATAATAATAATAATAATAGTGCTTCTCTGTCAATGGCTGATGCATTTCTGCACATGCGCCTCCATCGTCTCACCCGTGAGGGGAGTACGAAGAATTGACGATAAGCTCTAATGACACCCCCGCAAGGGCAGTTCCAACACTTCCAGACGGGCCGGTATGTTCAATGAAAATACTGGTCCAGACGGATCGGTATGTTCAATGAAAATACTGGTGGCACCGACGGGAATCGAACTGGCGACAGGGCCCAGATGGTAGAACTTGACCACTGGGCTATCACGGTGTCCAATAATAATAATAATAATAATAATAATAATAATAATAAAAATAGTGCTTCTCTGTCAATGGCTGATGCATTTCTGCACATGCGCCTCCATCGTCTCACCCGTGAGGGGAGTACGAAGAATTGACGATAAGCTCTAATGACACCCCCGCAAGGGCAGTTCCAACAATAATAATAAAAATAATAATAATAATAATAGTAATAATAGTGTATCTCCTGCCAATTGCTGAGCCAAAAGGCCATGTGCATCCAATCCTCCATTCCATAAGGAAAGTCTCCACACCAATCGGTGGAATAAAGGAAGTGACGGCAAAGAACATTACTCTAGGAGCTTTATACCAATCAGCCCATGGAAAGGACCGATGGCCTATGTACTCCCTAATAGTAATAATAATAATAGTAATAAAATAAATAAATAAATAAAATTAAAAAAAAAGCAATCAAGGAAGAATTCAAGCCAAGTGCGGCTTGGTCTGGGAGCAACAACCTCAGACAAAGTCATGTTTACTTTCAATCATTCCTTGATGAACGTTTTTTTTTTTTTTTTTTTTTTTTTTTTTTTTTTCCATCGGGACTTGTGACGAATTATACCATCACGAGTTACTGAAGACCAAAAATGGCAATATGTCTGTTCCGGGCCTGGCTGCTCTGTCTGACTGTTGGAATGACTTGTGTATGTGGATGTACGTACGTATGTATGTGTGTATATCTATATGTCTGAACCTGGCTGCACTGTTTGTATGCATATGCATGTACGTATTTTGTTTGTGCGGGTATGTAATACTTATGTACATATGTATTTGTATACGTCTGTAATACTATGTATGCCGGTTAGCGTGATATTAGCGTGTGTTGCGCCTGTATGCATGGCTGTATGTATGTGTGTATGTATGTACGTAAAGTATGTACGTGTGTATTTGTACATACACTATCTATCTAATCTATCTATCTATCTGATCTATCTATCTCTCTATCTATCTATCTATCTATCTATCTATCTATCTACTATTTAATCCCTGGAGACGGTCTCTGCCACTGGCAACTCAGCCTGGGGTTCAGATCTAACTATCTCCTATATTTACGGTTTTGTGTCCGCCGTTGATCGCGCGCAGCGCAGGGCTAACAGGCGACAAACTCTCGACCGTGGCCGTGATGCAAAGGGTTGATGAAGTCGAGGTTGTAGAAGGTAACTCACAACGAGCGTGAACTCCCAAAACCTCGGCTTGGGTGGCCATCATCTCCTTATGGCACACGCTCCTGGGGGAGTGTTTCAAAAGGGCTCGGCTACCTTTCGGCTTGAACTGGGCACAGACACCAACCACAGCGAGACAGTGGTTGGTGTACAGCTTGGTCGGTGCTGAAAGTTCCTGTCCGGGGGTAGTATTGGAGGCAATTGCTTTTCAAGCTACGCCACGCCCATAGATTAAACATATCTATCTATCTAATCTATCTATCTGATCTATCGAATCTATCTATCTATCTATCTATCTATCTATCTATCTATCTATTTATCTATCTATCTACTATCTATCTATCTATCTATCTATCTATCTATCTACCTACCTATCTATCTATCTATCTATCTATCTATCTATCTATCTATCTATCTTGTGCAAGGACTACATTCCTTTGCGACATCTCATCTATCTATCTATCTATCTATCTATCTATCTATCTATCTATCCATCCATCTCCATCTACCTATCTATCCATCTACCTATCTATCCATCCATCCATCTATCTATCTATCTATCTATCTATCTATCTATCTATCCATCCATCCATCGATCTATCGATCTATCTACCTATCTATCTACCTATCTACCTGCCTATCTGCCTATCCATCTGTCGTAGCTCAAGCCAACATGCCCTGGACGGCACAGCCGTCGCTTCTTCAGCGCTCCTACCTCAACCTGTGACGGCTGCGAGGTGGTACAGCACCAAGGGGCAGAAATGTTTGGCTGTCGGGTCTGCGACTACGGCCTGTGTCAAGCCTGCTACGACAGCTCAACCTCGGTATCAACACTTATTCCCCATTCCCCACCCCCCCCTCTCCCACCTAGGCAGC
>WBZZ01006035.1:95000-140000 GCA_019918135.1 Paulinella micropora | reverse complement strand
GGTTATGAGTTGGCGTCACAGTTTAACGCCTTGAGGCCCTTGGGCTGATTAATATTAATATTAATATTATATTATATTATATTATATTATATTATATTATATTATATTATATTGTATTATATTATATTATATTATATTATATTATTCCTGAAAGGTGTTGGGAGTAGGGGGTGGGGTGTGTGGGGGGGGAGGGGGAAACTGAAAATTGTGTACCCCACCCACCCACCCACCCCCACCCCGCAAATCGGCACCCGCGCACACTTAATCATGGTTTGTGGGAACCAGGAGGAGTTGTGAGCTCATATTTGCAGGGTAGCTAGCCCGAGACTCGATGTTGATGCTGATATAATTTTTTTTTTGAAATTTGCGCAAATTTTACCGCAAAAAAGTGTACTGAATGCCAAAATTCCTGGTTTTTTTTTTTGGGCAATTATCAAACCCTGCATCATTTAATCATGGTTTGTGGGAACCAGGAGGAGTTGGGAGCTCATATTTGCAGGGTAGCTAGCCCCAGACTTGATGTTGATGCTGATATAATTTTTTTTTATTTGCACAAATTTTACCGCAAAAAAGTGTCTGAATGCCAAATTCCTTGTTTTGTTGGCAGTGGTTATCGATCGCAGTGGTTATCGATCGTACTAGAGAAGTTCTAAATACCCTCAGTGTATATCGTACTAGAGAAGTTCTAAATACCCCAAGTGTATATATATATATATAATATTACATATATATATATGTATATATATATACATATATATATATATATATGGTAGGTTATATATGTACGCAGCGGTGCGATGCGCGAAGCGCACCGACCGTGCGGTCCGCGAACCGCACCGACGGTGCGGTGCGCGAAGCGCCGTGCGGTGCGTTCGCTCACCGGTAAAACCAACCTTTTCAGGTGTTGGCGCAGCCCCTAGTATTATCTTATATTATATTATTCCTGAAAGGTGTTGGGAATAGGGGGTGGGGGTGTGGGGGGAGGGGGAAACTGAAAATTTTGTCCTACCCACCTACCCCGCAAATCGGCACCCGCGCATCACTTAATCATGGTTTGTGGGAACCGGGAGGAGTTGGGAGCTCATATTTGCAGGGTAGCTAGCCCCATACTCGATGTTGATGCTGATATAATTTTTTGAAATTTGCGCAAATTTTACCGCAAAAAGAGTCCTGAATGCCAAAATTCTTTTTTTGGGGGGGGGGGGGGCGGGCGCAGCATGATAATCGGGGCCCCACACAATGTATATATACATACTTTTCATATATACATATAATATATATGTAATATTATATATATATACATATATGTCATATATGTATATATTGTGTATATGCATATATGTATATATTGTATATATATATATATGTATGTATATTATATATATATACATATATACGCAGCGGTGCGATGCACGAAGCGCACCGACCGTGCGGTCCGCGAACCGCACCGACGGTGCGTTGCGCGAAGTGCCCGTGCGGTGCATTCGCGCACCGGTAAAACCAACCTTTCAGGTGTTGGCGCAGCCCCTAGTATTATATTATATTACATTACATTATATTATATTATATTATATTATATAAAATTATATTATATTATATTATATTATATTATATTATATTATATTATATATTATATTATATTATATTATATTATATTATATTATATTATTATATTATATTATATTATTTTATATTATATTATATATTATATTATATTATATTACATTATATTATATTATATTATATTATATTATATTATATATTATATTATATTATATTCTATTATATATAACATAATATAACATAATATAACAAAATATAAAAAATATAATATAATATAATATAATATAATATAATATAATATAATATAATATAATATAATATAATATAATAAATGTAATGTAATATAATGTAATGTAATGTAATGTAATATAATAATATAATATAATATAATATAATATAATATAATATAATATAATATAATATAATATAATATAATATAATATAATATAATACAATATATTACATTACATTACACTACACTACATTTATTAAATTATATTAGATTAGATTAGATTAGATTAGATTAGAGTATATTATATTATATTTTATTATATTATATTATATTATATTATATTATATTATATTATATTATATTATATTATTTTATATCTATATTATATCTCTATTATATCTATATTATGTATCTATATCATATCATATCATTCTATCTAATTGAGCTGCGCCCTCCAGCTGCAAGGTAAGAAGAAGTTTCCTAGTCCTCAAGTATGATCAGGAATGACTTCAAGCGCTTCGTTCTCAATCCATTTTTGCGTCCCGAACCTGTGCCATGAGAAGTTCCTAGTTCTTAAGTACAACGAACAATGAATTCCAGCCCTTCGTTCTCAGGCAGCCAATTCTGCTTGTCGTGGCTTGTGCAGTAGCTCGTTCGAGGGCTCTCATCCAGAGCTTTCTCATGAGCCATGGCACAGGTTCGGAACGCAAGCATTGATTGAGAACGAAGCGCTTGAAGTCATTGCTCATTACACTTAAGGACTAGGCTCTTTAGAAAGCTCTGGATGAGAGCCCTCGAACGAGCTACTGCACAAGCCACGACAAGCAGCATTTGCTGAGAACGAAGGGCTGGAATTCATTGTTAATTGTACTGAAGAACTAGGAACTTCTCATGGCCATGCAGGCGGTCGCAGGCACTGCGCCCTTTGACTGCATAACTTTCTTAATTTTTATACGCTTTCTTTTCTGTTACATCTTGTGGCCGTGTCTGGGAATGGCTCGTTAGAAAGCATTTCAAAGACCTTTCAAAGCAGCCACTACTAAAGCGACAAAAAGTCAGTATTAAAGGAGATGTCAGCTTCCAGGCTTCGCTTGCAGATCGCCTGACCCGTCCATGTACCGAGTCGTCTACAGTGGTAAGTTGGCTTCCTTTGCCACGACAGCCGTTTTTGCTTGGTTCTACATGCGGATGAACCAATCCTTTCACACCGTTACCCCCCTAGCTTTCCGGCCCGATCTGCTTGTCTACCTGCCGGCGCTGTTCAAAATCGTGTTCTTTTTCTGCCCGCTCCCATTCCTCTCGTCGCTGCCCGCCCGCATGCATAGGACGTGGCTAGCTATAATCGATATCGGTTCCGACCTTCCGGTCATATTTCTGGTGTTCGGAGCCACCGACCTCTACCGCCAATGGCCTGGCGCCCTGGCCGGAACTGCCTGTATTTTCTTTTCACTTCCCTTCGATCTTCTGTGTTTCATTTGGTTCCAAAGAAAGAGGCGAGCGGTGGTACCTATTACTGCCAGCAACATGGCATCTTTGTCCCCTCCCAAACCTAATGGCTCGCCTTCCGATTGTTCTGATTCCCCGTCTTCTCTAATTTCTTCCTCATCTTTCGCTCCTGTTGCTCCGTCCCCTTCTCAGCCGACCCATCCGTCGTTGTCGGTCTTCTCATGTGCACCTTCCTATGCTTCGTTCGCTGCTTCTCCTAGCTGTTCAGAGTACATATTGGTGGCCCAGGATGTGTCGGACGGCAACAAAGCCGCTGCCACGCCTGCTGCTGCTGCTGCTGCTGCTACTACTATCACTACTACTACTACTACTACTACTATTAGCTCTTCTTCTGTTGCTGCTCCTCCTGCTACGATGACTACTACTACTACTACTACTACTACTACTTCTTTCTCTTCTTCTTCTTCTTCTTCTCCTTTTCCTTCTACGATGGCTACTACTACGACCACTACTACTTCTTCCTCTTCTTCTTCTTCTTCTTCTTCTTCTTCTTCTCCTTTTCCTTCTTCTCCGTATTCGTCTTCTTTTTCCTCTACTACTACTACTACTACTACTACTACTACTACTACTACGACCACTACGACCACTACTACTACTACTACTTCTTCTTCTTCTTCTTCTTCTTCTTCTTCTACTTCTTCTTCTGCTACTACTACTACTACTACTACTACTACTACTACTAATACTAATACTAATACTACTAATACTACTACTAATACTACTACTACTACTACTACTACTACTACTACTACTACTAATGCTACTACTACTACTACTACTACTACTACTACTACTACTACTACTACCTCCTCCACCTCTTCTTCTTCCTCCTCCTCCTCCTCCACTTCTCTCTCCTCCCTACAGTTGATGATATCATGGGCCTGGGACAACGGTGGCAAACAGGTCAACTATTCTCTCGAGGACACCAAACTGCTTGAGAAGGCCTATTGCGAGTATTTGCAAGATCAGTGCGGAGCAAGCCCCACGTGTGTGTTTTCTTGCGCCCGCCTAGTGGACAGCAAGCAACAGAGCTACTCAGTGGACTTCAAAACTTGGCAGCAGACCAACCAGCAGGCTAGGGACATCCGACGCGTTGAGAGGAAGATATCTCTGCAGCCTGTGTCTTCCACTTCCTCCAGCCCGCCTGCTGGCGTCACAGTTACGTGGGCGTGGTACGATGATAGCAAAGTAGTGCCTTATTCTCCTGAGCAATCTGAGGAGCTCGAAAAAGCCTATTTCAAATTCATGCAAATCCCTCACGCATCTACATGCACTATTACGTGTATCCGGCAAGGGGACGGCGAGCAACAGCAATATAAAGTGGACTTCAAGCGCTGGCGGCAGACCAACCAGAAGACCAACTACACCCGACGCGTCAGAAGGACGGTGTCAATTGACAATGCACCGAACGCTACCAAGAGCGCTCGCCCTCTTTCCGCAACGGTTGAGGTCAAGTATCCAGCCTACTGGCTTCCGAGGAGCTCGTGTCCCGTCAATTATCGCGTTGGTTTGGCTGCGACCGATACGGAGTACAAGAAATTGGAAGCGCTACTCCAAAGGGATGTCAAAAACAGCAAAATTGTCTCGATCGAGAGCATACAGATGCACGACCTGTTCCAGGTGTATTACAACAATCGTGCGTGGTGGGCTCGCAAGATTGGGGTCAAGCACCTTAACGACCAAATCTTGTATCACGGGACAACAAAGCTTGACATGGTTGAGTCCATCATCTATAATGGATTCAACTCCAAGTACACCACAACCCACGCTTATGGAATTGGAGTTTACTTCGGAACCAAGATGTCGACTGCTCACCAGTATACCCAACCCAACGGCCCAGAACAACATCGCTTCCTGCTTGTTGCTCGCGTCGTGGTGGGCCGCTCAGTACAAAATGGAAAGTCGTCTGTGAGGGCCATCCCCATCCCTGGCAGCACGAAGAATGAAAATTACGAAAGCTTCGTTGATTCCGAAACGGATCCTGCAATTGTTGTAGCTACTGCTGATCACCAGTCCTACCCTGAGTTTTTGGTGACATACAAGTGTGGCAACTGAAAGCATTTTGTTCCGCTTGATTTGATGGCTGCACTCTGTCACTGATTCAGCTCGTTTTATGAATTGTTTTCATTCTACTCTTTATCGCTGGATCTGAATGCAATATTCAAGTATTACCTTTTATTACCATGGACATTGTCTGGGCAAAATTTTAATTATTTTCACAAAAAAAAAAAAAAAAAAAAAAATCCAGAAAGACCATAACCATTCAGAATCATAACATAAATTCTCAATATTTTAAATAATGATCTAATAATGATCTCAATAGCACCTTTTAATTTTTTTTTTTTTTCCTTTTACGCTTCATAGTTTTTTCGTTCATTTTGTACCCTTCGTTATGACTTTCCTTCTCATAGTTCGTCTTCCCACTCATTTCTACGAGTGGCAAGTTTATATTGCAAGAGTGATTGCGTAAAAAAGGCACATCTTATTAATAACTATCAAAATTTGAAGTATTGATATTGTAAAAAGTTAATAGAAACGTATTCAGCCCGCAGGACCGTACCCTAATGACCACTCTCCCTACGTGACTAGTCAGGACTCACGATGCACCTCAAATGTGGATGTCCGAGCCCCGACTGCATGTTAGACCTATTAATATATTATATATTAATAATTATGTTAGCCTCCGACAGTACGGCCTATAGCACGGTAATGAGTGTCGTAAGAGCCATTACTGGTGTACTGTATCAGGCTGAGCACTTTAACGACCGGCCAAAACCACTACCGTTGACATTTTACTGTTTTTGACCGGCCCGTTAGATTCTCCTCTGCACGACGGTTTCGACCGTTCACTAACTAGCTTTCGATTTCGTCCAGGAATGACTTCAAACGATTTAATCAAAGTTTTTGCAGCAAATGCTATTTTTTCTCTCTCGGCTGCCTTTTTCCCCGATTTCCCGAAAATCACCATTTACGGTGAAATTTAGCGAACACAGTCAAGAGAATCCAAAAATCATTTTTGCCGCACAATCTAGGTTTTCACATCAATCTCCCAAATGAAAATCTCGGACTTCCACTTGAACACCAATGACTTGAACTTGAAGCCACCTTCAAGTACATTGTACATTTAACTTCAAGTGTCGTCTAACAGCTACTCACAATCTACGTTCAACCAAGATCGTACTTTGCAAACCAAGTCTGCAAACCAGTAGAAATCAACGTAAATAAACGAAGTGACCTCTTAGCTATTTACTGCTATTTCACCTACTCTTAGGAGTTAGGGCTGTTTGCAGCCATAGAGACTTTTAATAAGAGTTCGTTGTGTATTTATCCCTTGGGGTTGTATCCAAACTCACAATTCGAATTTTCCTTTCAAATGGAAACTGCACACACGAGTTTTGTATGCTGTCGACAGATCGATTTGAAAGCATCTCCTTCAAGGAAGGTACTATTCAACGAACGTGAAAGATCAGTCAGAGGTCATCAAAAACCACATATGTGGGACAGATCGTTCACCTGTCTTTGCATTTTTGTGTCGTATTTCTGTTCTTCCACACTCTATGCAGTCGACCAACACAGTATGTGTCTAGTTTTGTTTGTGTTAGTGTCAACCCCTTATCACCCAGCAAGATCATCCTTTTTGCTGCTCATCGTGCTCTACAAGTGTACCAACGCTGCCTGGCCTACCCCTGGTGACGTGGAATGTTCGCCAACTCACGCCACGACGATCCCCTGTCGCGTATTCGGGAGCACAAGAGGAAATGCTTGGACCCTTTTACCATACTGGGCGTCTACCATGGTCTTCTGCCTTCTGAAAAGAAGTTTCTGAAGGAAGTGGAGGAAGGGAAGTCTACTCCTCTCACTACGGACCTCTCGTGGATGCAATCAACGCAGTTCAAAGAGGATTTATTCACCAACTACTCTGGTGAATACAGGAACGTTCTACTCAAGGCAATCAAGGACAAGCAAACAAATTTGCTTCATCTACCATTGGTACCGACACCATCCCTCACGCTGATGTGCGATCCCAACGTGACGGCCCACGACATCTACCAGGAGTATTTGGGACCTACAGGCTCTGCAGTTCAACAGGAGGCTCTCTGGAACCAATTGGGCACTCTCATTCCTCTCGAGGTATATGTTAATCATTTACCTATTTCGACTTCGATGCCTAGTCGACCAACACAGTATGTGTCTAGTTTTGTTTGTGTTAGTGTCAACCCCTTATCACCCAGCAAGATCATCCTTTTTGCTGCTCATCGTGCTCTACAAGTGTACCAACGCTGCCTGGCCTACCCCTGGTGACGTGGAATGTTCGCTAACTCACGCCACGACGATCCCCTGTCGCGTATTCGGGAGCACAAGAGGAAATGCTTGGACCCTTTTACCATACTGGGCGTCTACCATGGTCTTCTGCCTTCTGAAAAGAAGTTTCTGAAGGAAGTGGAGGAAGGGAAGTCTACTCCTCTCACTACGGACCTCTCGTGGATGCAATCAATGCAGTTCAAAGAGGATTTATTCACCAACTACTCTGGTGAATACAGGAACGTTCTACTCAAGGCAATCAAGGACAAGCAAACAAATTTGCTTCATCTACCATTGGTACCGACACCATCCCTCACGCTGATGTGCGATCCCAACGTGACGGCCCACGACATCTACCAGGAGTATTTGGGACCTACAGGCTCTGCAGTTCAACAGGAGGCTCTCTGGAACCAATTGGGTACTCTCATTCCTCTCGAGGTATATGTTAATCATTTACCTATTTCGACTTCGATGCCTGGAGCACCTGGATCACTTCATGGATTGGTACTTCCAGCCCCTGCAAGCACCCCAGTTACCATGCCCCATCGACATCGACCCTGATTAGCTTGACGTCAGCAATAGCCCTGGGAAGTATTCCTCCGGGATCTACACCGCTGACTCACCCATCAACGAGCCCCACTGCACCTACTGCACCATTAACGGCTGCAACATCGCCTCCCGTAGCTACCCCATCGATGGCCTTTACTCCAGTCACGATGACTGCAGGTGCAGCAGCAATAGCCCCAATTGGTAGAGTACCTCCTTTCACCCCTGTCGGTCTGTTTGCCCACCCTGGAAGTCTAGCAAGTGGAGCGACACCCCTGCCACAGCGTGTACCGCATCCATCGCTGGCATCCATCGTAGCATCTCGCCCACCTGCCCCATTGGTCAATCGAGCACTGTCCATGACTGACTCAGCTCTGAGCCCTCTCGTCTCCGTCGCGGAAGAAGCTTACCCGACCCTGCTCGCTGGTGGTACGAACCCTCCCGTGGAGAACCAAGGTGGAGCCCCTGTGACTGCAACAACCGGTAATTCAACAGTGGCGACTCCGGCTCCCGTGAGCTCGTCATCAAGCTCATCTTCAAGCCCGGCATCAAGCTCAACATCGAGCTCGCCTGCATGTTCGTCACCTGATCCATCGTCCGGTACGACGATTGCGACTCAGCCACCGGCCCTTCGACGGAGAATGGCCCTTCGGGGACGGTTACACCATCCACGCCATCTTCCGGCAATGAATCCTCGTTAGCATCGTCGACAACAAGAGTCCTGCGATCCTCCACCTTTGCAGGTATTCCACCCCGCACACTGCACATGATGGCCCGAGTCCGATCTCTCTTCGTGTTGACTCGCCCGCCCACTGCGCCGGGACATGACGTTGCTACTCAAGCCCGCGCTTGCATTCAACCTACAGCTGAACAACTTGTCAATGCTGTTGGCATGCAACCGCATCATCGATACGGTGAACAAGACAGGATAAACTGCAATATCAAGTGCAATAGGAATTCAAAAAGTTTCAGAAATAGTTCGTATATCAATAAAATGAAAGATTTTTATCTATTTTCATCATTTCCTTTAAAAAAATTAAAAAATTTAAATTTCTAACAGTTACAACTGTTTTTGACCGTTAGTAATTTACCTTGTTAATAAGTTGTTTTGGCTTGCCTGAGCTTGGTTTTTCTTTGTTTTTATGTTGTTTTACAGCAAAATCAATGCGATTACATTTAATTTATCAAATTTTAATTGTATCACTTCAAATTCAAATTTAAATTCAAAGTTTGTCATTAGTGGCAGTGGCTACTTGCCACTCACTTGTATTCGTTATACATACTCACTGACTACTTGAACTATGCATGAAATAATACTAATACTAGCTTGTTCAGCATATTTATATTCTTTTTGAAGCATAAAACCGGTGCGGAGGCTTAGACTTTAAGTTGAGTGACACTGTTTACACTAGTCACTGTGACACACTCAGACTACTTGCCACTCACTTGTAGTCGTTATACTATATGTTTTTATTATTGTTTTATTAATAAAATAAATTAAATTACCAATAAATATTTAAACTTTGTTAAATTCAAATCCCAATTCAAATTCAAACTTGAAAAATAAAAAAAGTTGAGTGTATATATTTATTGAACTTGAATCTAACGCAGTCGCCTCCGCTGCTGCCTCTGCCTGCCCCTTTGGACGGGAGATCGTGGCCGAATCCTTTGAGGATGCACAGGAGGTAGGCCGAGCTCTGGAGGCGCTCACGACCAGCAAGTGTGTTGTGTACAGTTCTGAAAGCAGTTTCAGTTTTGAAACGAAACTGGATGGCTTGTTCATGACGAAAGGTCTTCATAAACAACTTTCCAGGTGTTTGTGTGAACTCAAAGTGGTGGTATAAATAAAGATCGTTGATTCCAACAACTGGGTGCTTGTATTTGCTGTCCCTGTTGATGATGTCATTAAAGTACATAGGCTCTAAGTCTGAAAATTTGGTTTTGATCAACCAGCCAAGATCTCTGGCGGTTTCCCAAATCCAATCATCATGGAAGGCCATATAGGCCACCATTTGTGCTATTTTACCTGCGTGTGAATCCGCTAATCCCTTTCCATGATTTGAGGGCCAGAAGTTCCAAGAAAAGTATGATAGCCAAGGATGCTTAGTCATAGCAAGGCTAGCCTCGGCTAACGAATGCCTTTGCTTGTAATGCTTTCGGCCACCGTCGGACCATTGAATTACTTTTGTTTTACCCATTGGCTTTATGACTCTGTCAAGAATATCATATTGCCATTGACTGTAAAAAAAGAAGTCGTTGTTTCCTTCTTCTTCGCTGTGATGGGGGAGTGTGTCGATGTATTTCCTTTTGATAACACCACACCCGTCCCCCATCAAAATCACAGCAATGCTATCATTGATGTCTTTCGTTTTGCCACCTCCTACGCTCATTCTTGAAAAATCTACTATCATCAAAACGTATCGTGTATCCTGCCTGACTAACTCAAGGTCGTCATCAAAAAATTTCATATTTTCTTTCGCCTTGAAATGATGCTCTATCTTTTTTATTTTGTGTATTAGTTTCTTCATCTCCTTGTCATCTTTCTCGTCCAGCTCTCCCTCCTTTCTCTCTTTTTGCTGAAGCTCTGATAATCTTTCAACTTTTTGATTGTGTTCTCGGCAATCAGGGCACTTGCCCCAAACTTTATTATGACGGCATTCCACCCAATATTGGGCATGGAGGCGTGTCCAATGTGCGCGAATGGGCGCATGTACTTTCTGTTTGAGTTTTGAATAAGGGCGGATGAGGAATTGACAGATCTGCTTCGCCCAAGAAGCACGCAGATCAGCTAAAGTCATGCGGTCTCGGCGTTGTTGTTCACTGACCGCAATACACTTAAATTCAATTATTTACTAGTAGAAGATTTTAATCATTATACAATGATAATGAAATAAATAACATGTATTAGTAATAGTAATATTATAGAGCTCGACTTAGCTGTAAATATAAAGAAGTTTTTTCAAATATCTTTGCGACTTTACTTGCTGAAGGTAGCCGACCCCCCACCCCCCCCCCCCCCCCCAGCCAGCCAGCCGCCAGTGTCCAAGTCGGAAAGGAAGATAAGGTAGCTATAATTTCATGCTTTGCTTAAGTTTTAAAAAAAATACAATGCATGACTTTGTAGCTAAAAAAATTGGAGATAGACCCCCTGGCCTATCTCCAGGAGGGGGAGGGGGGGGGGGGCCGTTGGTTGTCATGCCTGCAAAGCGGGACCCAAAGCTGAATCATTTTCTTTTCGAACTCAATCAAGGGAGGCTTCGGGCAGCCACAATCGCTTGGATTACGAATCTGAAGCCTTTTTTCCAGAAAACGACCCCAACCCCTTTGAAACTCGTACAACTTCGACCGCATTTCCTGATCCTCCTCAAGTAGGCTTAAATTTTTCTGCAGGAGCAAGGGCTGATCATCAAAATGCGGGTTGATTTCCAGGGCCATCACTCGTGAGAGCTATCTTGTTGGGACGGGGGATTGCTTGCTGGATGCACTTGTGCTTCTTGCTGACATGAAACGTAGGCGGCTCGCAACTTGTACACTTGTACATTCCTGCCTCCCCTGCCTCGAACGCTATGCTCAACTGCGCTTGGGCTCGCCTCAACTTCTGTTTTGGCTGATGGATGTAGGGTCCCCCTGACCTCATTGCTGCTGAAATGGCCTAAAGAAACAAAAGTTAACATGCGAGAAGGCACAGAACAACAAAAGGAAAACAACAACAAAAAACAAATAAAAAAACAAACAACAAACAAGAACAAAAAGTAATCACGAGAGAGAGAGAGAGAGAGAGAGAGAGAGAGGAGAGAGAGAGAGAGAAAGAGAGAAAGAGAGAAAGAGAGAAAGAGAGAAAGAGAGAGAGAGAGGCATACCGGCAGGACTTGCTTCCAGTAAGTAGGGAAGCTGGAGTAGTTTTCGTACACTTTGGCTTCAGTGATGGCCTCAACGAAATTATATCCGGAGCGTAGATGACGGTCGTGTGATGGATAATTTTTTGCCATGTACCATTCCGACCCATAAGCATCGAAACCTAGCTTTTGTGCGATAGGATCAAAACCAAGAGGGGTATTTTCAAAGCTCATGCCGGCAAAAGCGCGCAGAGCAGAAAGAGAGGGTAAGCAGATATTTGTGAAAGGGTAAAATATTGTTGAACTTCTCCTATCAAGGCGCGAACATGTGAGGGAACTGTGCTGGGAGAGAATGACTGTATGCACTTTGTGTCTTCTAAAATCCTCACCAACATCGCAAACCCCCATTTTGCTAGCTCGTCGATAGGAGACTGTCCTGAAAAAAGCCTATTTGCTTCGCTCGCAAGCGAATCTAAAAGGATGTCAATATAGGTGAGCTTTGAGCTAGGATTACAAGGCCGGCGAACGTTAGTTTTTTTTGCTTCCTCAAACGACATGCAAAGACCCTCCTCGTCGTCGCCCCGCAGCTCGAGCAAAGTGTTTTGACTGTTGCTGTGCTGAGAGGACAGAAGACGAGGAGGGTTGTTGAGCAGGAGGAGGAGGCCGGGATGGAAGACGGCGACACCGAGGCAACAGGAGGGGCTGGTTCAGAAAAGCCAAGTGCCTGCCTGGCCTGGAAAAACAAAACACAGGCCAAGAAAAATAATCAAAAGTGATTCAGAACGGTGGCAAGAGCAAAAAACACCAAAAAAAAGCGTACCAAATTTTCGTAGATTTTCAGCTCTCCTCGGCCTTTTGCACGACCACCGAGTTGCCTTGCGGCCATGTGGTCTGAACTGGACAGAAAAAGCAGAAGAAAAAAAACAGAAAAGCAAGTATGGAAGGAATGCATGGGCAAAGGCAACACAAGGAACCATACGGCAAGGGAATGAAACAAAACCCAATCAACAAGGAGATACAGTGTGCTTGGGACATCATGGCAACACACATTTTGGGGTTGTCTGAAGAAGTTTTGGGGTTGGTTGGAAAGGTTTGGAAGTTTTTTACCAGCCCGAAAACCGGGCCGGTGTTGAGAGGGAAATTTTGACCGTAAAATACGTTGTTTTTTTGCAAAGGCAAACCTTTTGCACATTTTCCTGCCGTTTCCGGGGCACTGGTTGGTCCGCCAGTGTGTTTTTTTTTTTGAAGGGGGTTGTGGGGCGTCTTGTGAGCTGTTGAAAAGCAAGTTTTGAGCAACTCGAGAGCAGTATGTCCGACGATGCCTCTCAACTCCAACAGCCTGTCCAAGAACCAGGCGTACGAGACGCCAGTCTCTCCCGTTGGTTAGCAGGTCAATTCATTGAAAAAAATGAAAATGCAGACACTCCTTTTTTTTTCTTCTTTTTTTTCGAGGTGGAGCAGAGGACGACCCCAACGCATCAGGCCCTGACAACGGAGGCCACACGGTCACATCATTTGCCAGGCAGCCAATCCCATGGGCAAGTGGCTCTGCATCCTCTGAGTCTCAAGAGGCTTCGGCTGGGTCTCAAACTGAGGAGAACCCTACCGACACCCTTGTGATGCAACACACGGCCTTTCCAACCGACCTGATGCATGTCATGCCACGCTCTGCAGAACGCAAGGAATACCTGGCTACTTTATTTGGCTTGGCTGATGATATGTTTTCGCTGCGTGTGAAGACTGTATATCAAAGCACAACAACCATTAAGGTCTTAATACCCTGTACTGCTGACTTTCTTTTGGCTGTTTATTTGTTTTTTTCATGTAAGGTCATCTACGAGCACCCAAACGTCTCCAGTTCTTTTCGCCCCCCTGCTCCAGGCTTGAGTCAACGTTCCTGGGGATTTTCTGAGAAGGGAGCAGAACTAAAGGAGGGCAAGATGGATGGTGACAGGATGTTGTTTTTACAAGAATCTACTCTGAATGGTGAGAGAATTACCCCTGGTACTTGGATTTATTTTCTTTCCGCTGCGGGCGCGCCACCAGCCCATCAGAGAAATTCTTTCCGATGGTGAAACAGTCTGGCTTGGTGTTGTTGTTTACATCGTGAAGAAAGTAGTAGGTAGCAATTCGTACTACCACTTTCCTTTTCGTTTCAGAAGCAAGAATGGCAACTTACGGGCTACCTCCTGCACTCCCAACTGGATTCATGCAGTCGTTCCTCAGCGTTTTCAAGAGTTGCTTAACTTCGACAAGGAAGCACTACGTCCGTTTACGCTGGCCGACTCGCGATGTAAGGACGACTTGGTGACTGCCCTGGGCAAACTACTTAAGAAGTCTGACGAGCAAACCGGAGTGAAAAAAGCAAAAGTTGAAGAAGTTGTTCTGTTCGACGCCAACCAAAATGATGATGGTGGCATCCTGAAACAACTTGTGGAAGCAAAAGCAGCTAACAGGAATCTGACGGCAGAGTATGAAGCTCTGAAGCTGGTGTACTCTGGAGCTGTGAAACAACTTACAGAGGCAAAATCAGCTCACAAGATAGAAGATGATTCTGCTCGTCAGATTGTGCAGGAATCGATCGATGCGCTGGACGAGGAGTGCACTGTGAAACACAAACTGGAGAAGGAACTGCGTTCGCTCAAAGCTGTCTATGGGGATGCCGACACCAAGCTCAACGGGGCAGTGATGGAAGCCGCAAAGTGGAAGGAAGAAGCAACCCGGTTGAAGGAGGAACTCGCGGCGGCCAACGTAAGCGTCGCTGATTTCAAAAGAAAGTTGTACAACAGCGACAGGGTCTTTTTGTTTTCTTTCTGCTGGCTGGAATTAGTTGCATTATTTTTTCTTGTTTTAGGCGAAGACTCGCTTCCAGAATTGCGCCCAAGCAAAGGCGCAGGTCTTGTGTTTGTTGGGACTTCATTGCAACATGCATATAATGTTTGTTTTGTAGGAGTACAACCAGTTGAAGGATGAGCGGGATGCATTGGCTGAGGAGAATGGCAAGGTCGAGGAATTGGAGACCAAGCTTCGCGACTTGGAAAGCGATCAAGAGGAAACGCATCGAGCAATCGAGCTTGAGAAGGCCAGCTCAAAACGGTACAAAGAGAAAGTGCAGGGTTTGGAGGCATCTCTGCAGAAGCTTCAAGGGAAGCTGGAACGCGCAGTAGAAGAGCGCGACAAATACAAAGGTCATGCTTTTGTTCTCTTCTGACTCACCAATCGTCTGTTGTAGAGGAGTCTGAAGACAAGGCTGCAGAGGTTAAGTCTTTGGCTGCCAAGTTGGCAAAACGAGAGCGGTCGCGATCTCCTTGCTTGTCACCCCACAACAAAAAGCGCAGCAAGCGAGAACACCACCGCTACCCTAGTGAGCGTTCGAGCCCTGAATCATACAAAAAGAGAACACCACCACGCAATCGATCGCATTGCTATCACTATTGAATTTTCACAAGGGCATGAATTTGTACCTGAAATTAATATTAGTTTGACTAATAGTCTATTTTTAAGTATTAAAATATATTTTTCAACGCTGTTACTAATTCTGATTTAGTTGTGTTAGAGCGAGCCGGCAGTTTGAAAGATTGCTGTTACATTTCGAACAAGCTTCGATTTTTTTCAGCAATGAAAAAATACAAAGTTATGTATTAGCCTGTCTTATTTTTCTTTTTTTATGCTTCTGTTCTTGATTTTATTTGAACTAACGTTAATGAAATAGCTTAGTTTCGACTACCACATGAGAACCAATTCTTAGACATATTATTATTTGTATCATGACCACTGCGTACTAAAACAAGGTCACTCACTCGGAAGTGTAAGCTTTCACACCGCTTTTATGCTTCAAAAACATTATAAATATGCTAAACAAGCTGGTATTGATAATAGTTCATGAATAGTTCAAGTAGTCATTGAGTATGTATAACGATTACAAGTGAGTGGCAAGTATTCTGAGTGTCACAGTGACTAGTGTAAAACACGGTCACTCCACCGGTTTTATGCTTCAAAAACATTATAAATATGCTGAACAAGCTAGTATTAATATTTCATGAATAGTTCAAGTAGTCAGTGAGTATGTATAACGAATACAAGTGAGTTGCAAGTGTCACAGTGACTAGTGTAAAACATAGTCACTCACTCTGTACTCTAAGCTTCCACACTGGTTTTATGCTTCAAAAACATTATAAAGATGCTGAAAAAGCTAGTATTAATATTATTTCATGCATAGTTTAAGTAGTCAGTGAGTGTATAACGAGTACAAGTGAGTGGCAAGTAGTCACTGCCACCAATGACAAACTTGAAAATTTTCAAGTCACATTTGAATTTAAATTTGAATTTGAAGGGATACAATTAAAATTTGATAAACTAAATGTAATCGCATTGATTTTGCTGTAAAACAACATAAAAACAAAGAAAAACCAAGCTCAGGCAAGCCAAAACCACTTATTAACAAGATAAATTACTAACGGTCAAAAAACAGTTGTAACGGCTAGAAATTGAAATTTTTTTTAATATTTTAAAAAAGAAATGATGAAAATAGATCAAAATCTTTCATTTATTGATATACGAACTATTTCTGAAACTTTTTGAATTCCTATTGCACTTGATATTGCAGTTTATCCTGTCAAATGGGGAGACAAGACAGCAATGGCCCTCATGGACGCATTCTGGACTCGGTACATTCGAGTCACTGATGAACGCACCCGCGTCTGGAGCATCATCCCGTACATGCTCATGGAATATTTCATGGAGCTGTTCAAGGGACGACTGGACAAGGGAGACACGAAGCGACCAGCTCTGCAAGCCCTTAAACTTAGACGCTTCAAGAAGGAAAGCCTCGCAGGATATGTAAGTCGTTGCATCACAAGCTACGAGACGGCCCATGCAGCTGGCTACCAGACAGCCGACTTCAATCAAGTCCGCGATGTGTCTCGGATGCTTACGCCCATGGAACGAGAGCGATGGACCCTATACGCCACCGAGATATTTAACGCAATTGGTGTTGCATGGCCCCGCGATCTCACTGACCTTCTGCCCTGGACCAACTCCCTCGATTTCCATTGCATGGAAGAATATTGGCCCTGGATGGAAAGTACTACGAAGCCCTCGTCGGCCGCCACATACAAGCGACTACGGGAGCGCCCTCCTCGTCCGACGCCTTCCACCTTCTCCCGTGATTCAACCGTCAAGGTCGACACTCGTCAGAAGAAACCGCGTAGGACGCAGCAGGAAAACAAGGAGAACAAACGCCCTCCTCGTCAGAAGCGCAAGGCTGACGCCATGTCGATGGCTCAACAGGCTGCATCACTGGATCGTGGACGCCCCAACAAGCGGACTAAGACGGACAAGCCAGCCCCGACTACGAAGAAGACGGCAACACGCCCACCCTTTACCAAGGCGAATGCGATTGCCATCCCTTCGAAGAAATCGTCGATGGTTACTGCCGCCACAAAGTCCGCCCCGACCTCGCCAAAGCGTCCACCCTTCACCGGGATTCCATGCTCCTACTGCAAGGAACAAAACCAGTTCCTCAAGCCGAATCAGACCCCGAAGCACTCGCTTGAACAATGCAAGCTGCGGCAACAGCGGTGCCAGGATGAAGGCAAGCATTGCAACTGGAAGCCATCCTCGGCCGCCACGCGGGAGCAGCCATTGGCTTTCCACATGACGACGCGCGCGGCGTCTCAGGAGTCACGACGTCTACTCCGCATTTCTACGACCCCGACCGTCGTCTGCGGAAATATATACGTACGCAAATCATTGCGCCCGTCCCCGGAAGAAGACATCATCTGTAAGACTACATGCGTTCTAGATTCGGCCTGCAACTGCAAGGGCGTAGCCCTCCTCGACTGGGTAATACACCAAGGACTTGAGATCGCGTCGCTCCCACCCGCCGACGCACGCTCATCTGTGGGTGTTGATGCTACTCTTTCTGAAGGCATTGAACTTTTCGTCTCGGCCACGCCGACATCTCCGCTTCATGCCATCACGATATATATCTCGAGCCATCTTCCCGAAGGTATGAACCTGCTTCTTGCCAACGAGGTCTCGGCCCAGCTCAACCTCTCCATTGACGACGCGCAAGCGATCCGGCCCACGGACAACATGCCCCTGAAGCCGCCTTCCAAGCAAATCGTCTATGAGACGGAGTTCCATCTCTTCGAGACGCCACTTCAAGCAGTGATTTACAACTTGCTACGGTTAGCTACGACTTTTGCCCTACAACGTTAGCGAAAGAGACGTCCTACCCGATAGTCAAATTCAAAAAAATCATCGACCGCCGTCCCAAACTGCAGCTCCCTTTGAACTCCCACGACCTTCTGTCTACTTCGAACGCCCACCTCTATGGCCGCTAAGTCAACCTGTTCATGTCTTCACGTAAAAGAAGACCTTGCGACGGCAACGTTGGATGGCCGGTTCGCAATGATGAAGAGGATGAAGACGAAGACGAAGAGGCCAGCGAAGAGGTCGAGGAGGTCGAGGAGCAAGACGAAGAAGCAGCTGAAGCAGCTGAGGACGAAGACGAAAAAGGCTACGAGGACATGGACTCTGTAGAAGAAAACGAAGAAGAAGTTGAACTGGCAGTCGAAGTGGTTGAAAAAGAGAGCGAACAGGACAGCGAGAGCCAAGCCAGCCATCCTACGCCCTCGCAAACTCAACACATCACCCATCGCGCCCGAGGCGGAAATTTGGAATCGAAGAGACCGGGTACTCCTCCTTCCAAACGACAGAAACTGGAGGCATCCCCAACTCCAGAGGAGTCTCCAGCTTCAGCTGCAGCGACAGCCACGCCTTCCACGAGTGGATCGGCCCAACGATGGAAAGACACTCCTCCCTCTCAAGTAGGAAATACACCATATGCCTCTCAGATTGGAGTTAGCCCTTGGCGTCTATCAGCTTGGAAAAGGGAAGACGCACTGGCACGACAATACCTCGCTCAACTTCGAGGCAAGCCTTCGAATACGAGAAGCTCCTTGAGCTATCGGGCATCACCATCATTATCATCATCATCATCATCGTCATCATCATCGTTAGTGCCACCGGCGCCGACCTTGACTACGCCATCTACGGCCGCCTCTTTGGCTTCCTCAAGCTCAGTCTTCGTCATCATTGTCATCATCAGCACTACGAGTGGCGGCGCCTGCGATCGCAGATTGTATGCCGGCAAGACCAATAAGCGACGGCCTTGCTCGTGACCTCAAACAGGGTCAGGGATCACCAGTTCCTCGATTGCCGCTCCAGACCGAAGCACGTGCTCCGGCCCCGGACCCCGGACCCCGAACCCGAGGAACCCGAGGTAGCCGAGCCATCCCCCATAGGAAGTGTTTGGCCCATTGGCATAAGCATCCGACTACGGAGGGTCACTACTAGTAGGCCGTCCCGGCTTGCAAATGTGTCCCCCAACGTCGGACGCGGCCCCCTACACGAATACCCGAGCCGCAGACTCGCGGGATTCGAAACACCGCCAATGAAACCAAACGCCCGTCGTGCAATCGGAGATCCCTTTCAACTTCGACGAACTGAAGTCCTGACTCCAGTCCCCACTTTACGCGCGGGTCAGAACCCACAACAGACGTATAAGGAGGTCCGACCGGTACCAAATGTATGGATACCTCCAAGCTTTATCCCCGAACGCAAAGAAGAGGAAAAGGCCTCTGCTTCGGACGAGGACTTATGGATCGTCAAGGAAGTATACGCGAACTACTTCCCGACCATGGGATCCGTTTGCTTCGTGGGCACATATCCCAGGTGTCCACACCTCGGTTATTGGATCCCGGAACAAATGATCACTAGCCAAGGACTGTGGCCCGACAGCATCATTCCAGAAAGACGCGACGGTTGGGACTACCCTCAAGTGGAACGATCGTTGCTGCGCACGGCAGAAAACGCCCGTGGGACCTACCAAATCCCGCCGCCAGAAAATGACATCCACTGGAGATGTGCGGAGCAGATGGTCTTCCCGTACACGGACCACTACAACTTTATCGCGCACCCGCTCCTGGCGCGAACTTTCCTCCCATGGACTGCAGCACCGAACCCGGCTTCGAGTTCATCCTCGAGTTCGTCCATGAGCGCATCGTCAAGCTCGGCAGCAAGCATCGTCAAGCTCATCAGCAAGCTCATCTTCGAGCACAACTTCGAGCGCAACTTCGAGCACAACTTCTAGCACAACTTCAAGTTCGTCCTCGAACTCGACATCGATCTCGTCGTCCACTACAGCGCCTCCACGCACCCGGGAGAGTCAGATCTACTTACGTACTGACCCTCGCCAGATGTATGGGAACACCCCTTGGGGTGGCTTTGATATCGAATTTGGTGATGCCACGTACGGCCTCAGTCGTGACAAACCTACGCTCCTCATGGAACGCTACTGGCCTCCTCGCAACATACCTCATGAGATGGACCATTCGACATTCTCCGACTTCACGTTGGGAATGGGTCTTATCGACGGCGGCACGACAGCAAGACACGGCGTCATCAACACGGAAGCCCTCTGCCTAGTCAGAGTTAAACGCGTACGCCAACGCCTCCTACAGGACGAACTGACGAAACAGTGGTCCAGGAGGTACCGGCTCGAATGGCTCACCACCGCGCCCTACTCGCAACATCAACTCGGCTACGTTGAATGTCGCCACAAAGCAATCCGCACGGCTATCCAGTCTCTCCCTAAGGCAGAAAAGACCAACTGGCCCAGCATCATCCCTTCTCTCTGCTTCGCTCAGAACACATACGTTTCTACAGCAACCGGCACTACTGCCTTTGAAGGAATGCTCGCCCGCAAGCCCCGCTGCACGTTGGACTTCTTCGACTCGCCGGAGATTGTCAATGCCCGCGCTACCGCTTCCAGCGCCGCCCTCGACGCATCACCGACACTGTCAATACAGTCGGCCGAACAGATCGCACTGTTAAACAGCGCCCGCACCGCTGTCATAACTTACATCAGCGCGTACACCACCGTTACCCGCGCCCGGTCTGTTGCTCAAAAGAACAAAGGCCGCCGCAAGGCTGTCAAGGAATGGAAAGTAAATGACACAGTCTCTGTCTACCGCCCCGAGCCCTCCAAGCAAGGCGTTCTTCAGTTCGACGGCCCCGACACCATCGTTGAGCAGGTCAGCTCAAATTGCTTCAAGCTGCGCCATCTCAAGACCAACAAGGTATTGAAACGCATCGACCGCTCACACCTCGCCGCCCCGTATACTGCACCCACTGACGGCCTCGCTCCGCTCAACACAGTCGCAGTAGACGATCACGACGACGACTCAGTTAACTACACCATCGGCGAAGTCGTAGCATTCATCGACCGCGATCAGGTTAAACTTGGCATCGTTTTAGACGAGGATCCAGAGAACGAGGAAAACGACCTTGTAGTTCACCAGCTCGGTACGACCTCAGACAAGAACCCTCTCTTCCGTCCCATCTACGAAGATACAAAGGACCAAACCACTATCCAACGCTGGGTTAATCCCTTGGCCCACTGGAAGCCCCTTCTCTTCGACACAACAAACGACCAAGTCGTTAGACAAAGGCCGACTTTCCGCCAGCGTTCTTAAGCGTCTCAAAGGCCCTCTCATCACCGGCGAATCCTTCCCACTTCATATCTTCCAGAAAGGTAAGCAAGCTACATCGAAGGAATAGCCACCTCAACACTCTCAAGTGGGTTTTACCCATCGTACCGGCTTCACCCGCCACAGCCCAGCGCTTTTCCCACTTGGCCCGCCATCGTCCCTAGACAAGCTACGCCACGACCAGAGTATCCCTGCAAGTCCTTGGTCGCCTTTTATGCCTGCAGGTCAACAATCATCCTCATCGAATCTGAACACCTCAGTGATTATATTGGCATTGCATAATTGGTGCATTAAATTTGGTTCATCTCGGCTGTGCGATACAATGATGGCCACCTAGCTTCCTACGGCTCGACGTCAGCTCCCCGATATCAACGCATCGCTACTGCGCCTCAATTGTCTCTGTCCCGCTTCCGCATCCCGATATCCGGCCCCGGCTGATCTCCGTCTACACTGCGCTGCACATCGACACACTTCTTTTTCATCTTCCTCTTAGGTTTAAAGAGACCAATCTTTCTCTTTTCTCCTTTTCCTTTTTCTGATACAAGTCACTGACCAATCGTTAATCACTCACTCTGTACGCAACTCTACTCAACCGTTAGGTTGGGGGGGAGCTATCAGACTGAGCACTTTAACGACCGGCCAAAACCACTACCGTTGACATTTTACTGTTTTTGACCGGCCCGTTAGATTCTCCTCTGCACGACGTTTTGACCGTTCACTAACTAGCTTTCGATTTCGTCCAGGAATGACTTCAAACGATTTAATCAAAGTTTTTGCAGCAAATGCTATTTTTCTCTCTCGGCTGCCTTTTTCCCCGATTTCCCAAAAATCACCATTTACGGTGAAATTTAGCGAACACAGTCAAGAGAATCGAAAAATCATTTTTGCCGCACAATCTAGGTTTTCACATCAATCTCCCAAATGAAAATCTCGGACTTCCACTTGAACACCAATGACTTGAACTTGAAGCCACCTTCAAGTACATTGTACATTTAACTTCAAGTGTCGTCTAACAGCTACTCACAATCTACGTTCAACCAAGATCGTACTTTGCAAACCAAGTCTGCAAACCAGTAGAAATCAACGTAAATAAACGAAGTGACCTCTTAGCTATTTACTGCTATTTCACCTACTCTTAGGAGTTAGGGCTGTTTGCAGCCATAGAGACTTTTAATAAGAGTTCGTTGTGTATTTATCCCTTGGGGTTGTATCCAAACTCACAACTGCCTAACTCGTACCCGCGCTTTGTCTTGGCGCCTTTTCCTAATAAAGTTTAGACTGCACTCTGATAGTTATTTAACTTTGAAGATTATTAAGATAGTCTCACAGGTTATGAAGCCTTGAAGCGTGAACGTAGCGTCTGATAGACTGAAGTTTATTCACTTATAGTGCTTTTCGCCGGTGGCGTGTGGAAGGCAGTTGATTCGGGTGAACTGTATTAATAATTACCCTGTCACTCACGGACCTAACTCGCACCTTTATACACGCCGGTTTGCAGGAAGACTCCATAAGGAGACGCAATGCTCGATCGACACTTAAATTCGCAAGTAGAAATTAGCACAACTGACAATTCAGAGACAGTAGCTGAGCGCAAACTGAATCATTGAAAAATGCGCAGTCATAACTGTTAAGTCATAAAATCATTGAAAAGATATCCACACAGTACATATCGGCATTGAAGCCACCGTGGCAATGCCACCCGTACCAGTAAATATCCGGCTGGCCTTTTTCCATGCTATGAACTATTCATATTAAGTAACGTATATACTAGTGACACGTGACTGGTTGTATTAATCCCATCACTGTGACCTAGCTATCTTCCTAACCTTTTCTGCATCTTTGCCTTCCCCAGACCCACCCTTGTCGAATTCGCGTCCTCGATTCCAATTTTGTATTCAAAGTTACGGATTTCAGCGGCCGCAATCATGGAAGATTCCTCCTCGTCCGCATTGTCCCAATCGATCCAGAGTTTGTCTTTGGTGCGGCCATACGGCCGGGCTACAGTTCCGCGAGTTTATGGTCACGGTTTTCGTTTTGAAAGTTCTGTTGTGCATATTTTTCACCAAATTCCTTTACGGGAACACGCACACGGGTCTTCAGAAGGTCAGGGTGTGCAGATCGTGATGAAGCTGGAAAAAAAATCGAAAGTGGCAATTTCATCAACTTTGAAAAACGTGGTCCGAAAAGCTGAAAAAAAGTGATTGGTTGGCACCTATTTTTGATAAAATAATTAAATCACTTCCCGATAAGATTTCACCTCCGTACCTTGACGTATCGATAGAGCTTGGGAAGTGAATTAGGTGATCGGATTAATACAAAGCTTATGTAATATGTCTGTGTCTCCTTGCTATATAGCTTGTTCAAGTCAAAACCAGACGTGTGCACTCCTATTTCCTCACACACAATCTGTTTCTATCCCTCTCCCCCTAAGGGAGAGTCAAACTAACTTAAACAAAACTTGAAAAACGTCAACACCTTTTTCTGTTCGGATTTTCAAGGTGACAAAACCCCCAAGAAAATCAAAGTGAGAAAAACGTGAGAACTTTGGCTTTTTGTGAAGCTCACGAAAAGCAAAAGCAAACCCCGTTCAATTTTTGTTAGCGATTCCAGATGTAACCGGAACAGCTACTCTGACACTTAGTCGTCACTCAACAGGAGAGGGGCAGACCAAGCATCAGTGAGCATAAGAGTCAAGTAACGACAAGCCGGACGACACTCAATGCCACTATGTATTGTGCGGGCCGGCCGACAACTCCAGTGCAAACTCCAGGACACGTGGAGACTCCAGGGCAAATGTTATCTGCTATGCATATGATTTCTCATATTGCATAGTAGGCGGTCTATATTCGTTTAGACCAGAACCGGCAAAAGCAGTCTGAAAGATGTGAACTTTGAATAGTTTCGCTGTTTATTGTCACACTATTGCGTTATTTGTGTTGATATGAATAGTACAGATAAGCATTGGGAACTTGAAAGTTAATTAGATCCTAGTCCACTGCAGCATAACCGTATAATCACGGTAGCTTCACTCTCCTATGTACTTAATACTCAGGAATTATTCCTGTATTACCATATTTTCTGGTACTGGTGGCAAATTGCCTTTATGTTCATATATTACCAATTTGGTGAGGTTGGTTTCCCTTTTAAATAACTTATGGATTCACAAAAATGTAATGTCACGTTTTAAGTCTATTCAAGTCTCTTTAAGTCGAGTTTTTCAAAATATAAAGAAAACATGCAGGATCATTTACAACAGCTGGAATTCGATAAAAAAACATTTAATTTAATGATAATTAACGTTATTTCAATGAAAAAAATGATTTGGAAAGTGTAAGTCTGACTTGGCAGTGCGTGCCGGACGACCGCTCCCCACCACCCGAGTTGAGCTTTTCAAAATATAAAGAAAACATGCAGGATCATTTACAACAGCTGGAATTCGACGAAAAACATTTAATTCAATAATAATTAAACTTTATTTTAATAAAAAAATTATTTACAAACTTGAAGTGATAGGTTGAAGTTGACTTGAAAATGCAGGCCGATCGCTCCCGACCCCCCCCCCCTCACCCAAGTACCGCACTGATCCTTAAAATAATCAGAACTAAATAAAAACAATTGAATTAAGTAATAATAAATCATTTTACAATGACATTTATTTATCATAACTACGTCACTATATTCAGTATAGTCTAACTATCTAGAAAAAAAATTCAAACGCTTCCCGTTAGGGGTATCAAAAAGTCACAGAATATATATATGTAAATATGATAGAAATGTAAGGGGAAAGGGGAAAGAGCAAGTGAAAATTTAAAAAAGATTTGGAAAAGTAAAACTCTAACTTAATGTTTGGGCGTGTGACTGAGTGAGCCCCCCCCCCCCCCCAACGCCCCACGTGCTCACTCAAGCACAGATATTATTTCCGCGTTGCAAGGTATTGCAAATAAGAGTTATTCTGTGCTTGCGTATGCACCAGAAAGGCATTAGCTTGCTGTGAGCTAGAGGCTAAAAAAGCGGCAAGATCGCCGCTGTTCGCAGATGCCACCACAGCTTGTTGGGGCTGTATATTAAACTGAGGTAGCGGTGCAGCTGCAGCCTGATTCGGTTGAGGCTGCAAATGCTGAGGTAGTACAGACTGATCTGGTCGAGGCTGAACAACAACCTGCTGCGCTACCGGCTGCGCTGGGGGGGGGGGGGGGGGGGAACGGCTGGGGCATCTGCTGAGTCCCACCGTACCCGCCATACTGCTGGCTCCCACCGTACCCGCCAATGTTGCCTAGTTTCACACATTCCTTGTTTATTACAGAGTGAGATGCGGACATCATGTTAATGTTCAAGAAGGATGCAGACATCATCTTACCTTCTTGAACATTAACATGATGTCCAGGCTGCTGCGTCTGAAACTGCCCACCGTGCATGCCACCAGGCTGCTGCATGACACCAGGCGTCTGAAACTGCCCACTAGCTGGCCAACCTTGCAAAAAGAAGATAATGTATTTAGGAGATGGTGGAAAGGGGTGGGGAGGGGAGGGGGAAAAGCGTACTAATTTACCGGGTTGAAACAAATAAAGTTGCTCAGGAGGGATGTTGGCTGGAGGCTGCTTGCATTGTTTTGGGTTCTGATGCAAGAATGGAAAACTTCCTCCAATTCCTTATCAATAAATCGCTAAGTACACTAGAAGAAACTCACAAATACTTCTTCGAGAACCAACTCCGACTACAAGTCAACGTGGTTGCAACAAAAACTTTGTTTAAGGACCATGCTGTAAAGTTGTACACTAGCAAACAAGATTCGATCGCGAAGTCAGAGAGATTACGCGAGTGTAGTTGTTGTAAGAAGAACGAGAACGATTACATGGACGATTAAATCCGATAATTCCTGATCAAGATCCAAACAGATTGAAATAAAGTTCTCATTAACAGAAAGCAATTGTTGCGAATACTTCTTGCAAGCACAGAACTTGTAATATTATTATTAAAATTACTATTTTTATGATTATTATTATTATTATTATTATGGACACCGTGATAGCCCAGTGGTCAAGTTCTACCATCTGGGCCCCGTCGCCAGTTCGATTCCCGTCGGTGCCACCAGTATTTTCATTGAACATGCCGGTCCGTCTGGAAGTGTTGGAACTGCCCTTGCGGGGGTGTCATTAGAGCCTATCGTCAATTCTTCGTACTCCCCTCACGGGTGAGACGATGGAGGCGCATGTGCAGATTTGCATCAGCCATTGACAGAGAAGCACTATTATTATTATTATTATTATTATTATTATTATTATTATTATTATTATTATTATTATTATTATTATTATTATTATTATTATTATTATTATTATTATTATTATTATTATTATTATTATTATTATTATTATTATTATTATTATTATTATTATGGAGGGACGCACAGTATGGCACCCCACGGGAAGAGGAGGTGGTTGGGCCTCTTCCCACTGGTTTCGAGGCTATGTCGTTGTGTTGGCTCCGAGGCTATGTTGTTGTGTTGGTTCCGAGGCTATGTTGTTGTGTTGGTTCCGAGGCTCTGTTGGTGTGTGGGTTCCGAGGCTATGTCGATGTGGGTTCCGAGGCTATGTTGTTGCGTTGGTTCCGAGGCCATGTCGTTGTGTTGTTTTTTATAAGACATACACCACGTGGGATCAAAAGGGTATTTACATTCCGAGATCTAGGGGTGGTGACGGGTTTCGAGGCGTCCTAGACACTTACCACAAACGTCCTCATGCGCTGGCAGACCGCATGAAATGTCTGCTACCCCTGTGAGTACCTCCATGCGGGACCTACCCAGTCTCGTGGAGCTCTCACGCGGGGAAGATCAATCATTTGTAGTTGATTTCCTGCAAGGTACTCGACACTGTGCGGGTAGTAGGGACTTCCTTTTGGGGCCTTCTATGCAGGATGGTTTGAGTCACTCTTCCCTCCCCAACATACTCACTGTAGTCCCTGTTGGGTCGAGGGATGGAGGCGCATGGCCCTCGGGCTCAGCCATGACAGATCAATATATATATATATATATATATATTATTATTATTATTATTATTATTATTATTATTATTATTATTATTGACACCGTGATAGCCCAGTGGTCAAGTTCTACCATCTGGGCCCTGTCGCCAGTTCGATTCCCGTCGGTGCCACCAGTATTTTCATTGAACATACCGATCCGTCTGGACCAGTATTTTCATTGAACATACCGATCCGTCTGGACCAGTA
This sequence comes from Paulinella micropora, assembly GCA_019918135.1. NCBI lineage: Eukaryota > Cercozoa > Imbricatea > Euglyphida > Paulinellidae > Paulinella > Paulinella micropora. Next base: position 112,230 of record WBZZ01006035.1, on the reverse strand, counting down.
TTTTCATTGAACATACCGGCCCGTCTGGAAGTGTTGGAACTGCCCTTGCGGGGGTGTCATTAGAGCTTATCGTCAATTCTTCGTACTCCCCTCACGGGTGAGACGATGGAGGCGCATGTGCAGAAATGCATCAGCCATTGACAGAGAAGCACTATTATTATTATTATTATTATTATTATTATTATTATTATTATTAGTGGCACCGCGATAGCCCAGTGGTTAAGGTACCATCTGGGACCTGTCGCCAGTTCGATTCCCGTCGGTGCCAGTATTTTCAAAGGATATTTTCTTTGAAAGTATTGGTCTGTCTGGAAGGCTTGGAGCTGCCTTGCGGGGGTGTCAGTAGAGCCTATCGTCAAATCTTCGTACTCCCCTCGCGGGTGTCTCACGGAGGCACATGTGCAGAAATGCATTCGCCATTGACAGAGAAGCACTATTATTATTATTATTATTATTATTATTATTATTATTATTATTATTATTATTATTATTATTATTATTATTATTATTATTATTATTATTATTACTATTATTATTATTATTACTATTATGATTATTATTAGCCCAATGGCCTCAAGGCGTTAAACTGTGACGCCAACTCATAACCCTTTGGTGGTAGATGCTGGGGAGGAGGGTCGTTGCGCGCGTAAAAGATCTTAAACTCCGCATATGCTGGTTGATAGCCCAGGACCCAGCAGACACCAGATTGTTATGGGTGGGGTTTCGAGGCAGCTCTAGCAACCGCGCTTGGTGTATGCACTTGCACATACTATTATTATTATTATTATTATTATTATTATTATTATTATTATTATTATTATTATTATTATTATTATTATTATTATTATTATTATTATTATTATTATTATTATTATTATTATTATTATTATTATTATTATTAGCCCAATGGCCTCAAGGCGTTAAACTGTGACGCCAACTCATAACCCTTTGGTGGTAGATGCTGGGGAGGAGGGTCGTTGCGCGCGTAAAAGATCTTAAACTCCGCATATACTGGTTGATAGCCCAGGACCCAGCAGACACCAGATTGTTATGGGTGGGGTTTCGAGGCAGCTCTAGCAACCGCGCTTGGTGTATGCACTTGCACATTCGGTGACGTCTTGCAAGAGGTTGCTGGGACTGCGGAATAACCTCGGCTTAATGCAGTCTTGCCCTCAGGAGCTCCATCGGTGGCCCCGATCATCAGGCGAGAGACTGACACGGGGGGGTGGAGGACCTCGAACAAGGGTATTGGAGGCTTATGTCCGTTGAGGATATGCCATTAGCTGCATCAGTACGCCTCAGATATAGTATTATTATTATTATTATTATTATTATTATTATTATTATTATTATTATTATTATTATTATTATTATTATTTTTTGTAACTAGTAAGTAAAGTTTAGTAATATTTCACATACTTGTTAAAGAAATTTTGTTGTTATACAGTCACGCGATATTTTATTAAACAAAGTGTTCCTGAACATTACTATTGCTAATTATAAAGAATCTTGCTGAACGCGATATCCAGCTTGAGAATCACCGACTTCAAGTAACTTCAAGTATTAGTTTTCCAGCTAAGTAAGTATGCTTTGTGTGAGAGCAGCAAACTCAGACAAAATCAAGTCCACCTTGAATCATTTATTACTGTATCTGTAAGAGAGAGAGAGAGAGAGAGAGAGAGAGAGAGTTCATTAATATTGAAAAGCATATAGTGTACTTGAACCTTATGATCCTGTCAAGAATTCCAGCATTAGATTATATTATATGACAGTATTATTAAATCATTCAAGTCTACTGTTTTAGTTGTATGCATATTAATATTGTATTGCCTGTAATATTAATAGTAGTATTACTTTTAATAGTGAATTGTTATTCAAGTTATTGAAACTTAAATCATACTTTGAAACTTTCTGGTAGTAGTAGTATTGGTATCAATAGTAGTATTGGTATCAATAATAGTAGTAGTAGTAGTAGTAGTAGTAGTAGTAGTGGTGGTGGCGGTGGTGGTGGTGAGTAGTATTACAGTAGTAATAGTAGTAGTAGTAGTAGTAGTAGTAATAGCCGACCTCGACCTAAGCGCCGACCTCAACCTAAGTCAGGAAATTTCTTCGTGGGCGTTATGTGTGGTGGGAAGTGTGGGGAAGAAGTAGTGGTGAAAGTTTGAGGCGGGAAGGAGTAAGTCTGGGGGGAGCTGTACTGGAAACAGGGTGCAGGCGACCTCTACCTAAGCGCCGACCTCAACCTAAGTCAGGAAATTTCTTAGTGGGTGTAACGTGTGTGGTGGGAAGTGTGGGGAAGAAGTCATGGTGAAAGTTTGGGGCGGGAAGGAGTAAGTCTGGGGGGGGGGGAGCTGTACTGGAAACAGGGTGCAGGCGACCTCTACCTAAGCGCCGACCTCAACCTAAGTCAGGAAATTTCGTCCTGGGTGTCACGTGTGGTGGGAAGTGTGGGGAAGAAGTCATGGTGAAAGTTTGGGGCGGGAAGGAGTCTGGGGGGGGTGGAGCTGTACTGGAAACAGGGTGCATGCGACCTCTACCTAAGCGCCGACCTCAACCTAAGTCAGGAAATTTCGTCGTGGGTGTTATTAATATGTGTGGTGGGAAGTGTGGGGAAGAAGTCATGGTGAAAGTTTGGAGCGGGAAGGAGTAAGTCTGGGCAAGCTGTACTGGAAACAGGGTGAATCCGACCTCGACCTAGGGGTCACACCTCGACCTAAGTCACGAAAATGAGGTTGAAAACTTTTTTGTGGAGAATTTAACTGTGATGAATATAGTGAAAGTTTGAGGTCAAAAGGAGCAAGTTTGGTTGAGTTGTGTTGAAAATAAGTTTTCATTTTTTAATTCGGGAAAGTTCACCCCCCTGCCGAATTCGGGACAGCTGACGAATTCGGGACAGTACACAGGGAGGGGAGGACGTGTGTGTTCTGTACCTATTTTACTCACTTTTTGCCACACATAGATTGTGGATAGGACGTGGGGCGAACAGACACGCACGACTCAATCTCTGTTGACACCTATACATACCCACCCACTATCTCCTCTTCCCACACAGTACTGCAAACAGTAACCACAGTGTGAGGACACGACGGACAGTAGGAGAGAAGGGTAGAGTTTAGTTGGTTGGGTGGAAAAAGGGAGAAACGAAGCCATCGTCACGAACCCCCCACACACCTACAAACCACGTCATATTCCCTATCTATCATCCTGTAACAGACTACACAGACACCCAATTTCGTCTTCAACAACAATACACACTTGTTCTGTCATTCCCTGCCTACTTCCAAGCATTGCAAGTGCACAAGGGAGGAGGGAGCAAACAAACTAAGACAGACAACAGAAAACAAGTGTTGTGCGTTAAAGTCTGTTTGTGCAGGCTAGTCCATACCCAGCCCCTACATTGCAGAAAATTTGCAGGGGAGGGAGGCTAGTCAGTGGACATATAGGCCACTCTAGTAGTAGCAAGAGGGACGTCACAAAGACATTTTGTTTGTTAATTTTGACGATTCCAATTTCGTCTGAATTTTCGAACAATAAATCACTCCCCTACCTACACATACATCAGATACCTCACCCACCTACGCGAAACAGGTCAAGAAGGGACATGGTCATTGCTAGAGCAGCCGTCCCATCAGTGAGACAAAGGGAGTCATCCTCCCCTACGCACTCGGTAGGTTCGATTCACACCCATACACACACAGTACTTCTATCGCTGCCGAGGGGTAATAAGGAGTCCCAAATAGGGGCTGGACACCCAATAAAGGGGTCTGAACGAGTACGAGGCTTGAGCTTAAAGCTCGACAAACCCTTTTTGTCCCCTCCTAGTGGGAAAAGGGGGCCTTGGCTTCTGCATATTTCGGAAGTATCGTCCCTACACTAACCCCCCAAGCTACGAAGTCGTGTTCGTGTCTCTAGGGTGCCCCAGTTCGACTACAACTGGCAGGTGTCAAGCAAGGAGTGAGCTTTCCCCGAAACCAAACACACGATCCTTGTAGAAAGCATGAAGAAGCATGGATTTAGGTGTAAGAACTTAGGGAAAGCTACGGAGTTCAAAAATATCCAGATAGTCCAATTTGGAAGAAGGATTTTATCGCATCAACTGAAGTATGAGCTTCTCATCCTAGATGAGTTAGATTATATGAAGGAGGTGCCTGCCAAAACTCCCTTCACTTCAGAGAACCCTGTCCCCTTGAAAGTAGGACACCGGCTGCTCAAGTACGATCTTAGGTGTTTAATCGGCATGCTTATCTTTCTTGCTGTTCACACTCGCCCTCTCTTGATCTGTCCTTTAAGTATAGCAGCGAAACAACAAGTCCCATCTCCAGAAATATCTTCTGCCATGGTTCATCGTATGTTCTTATGGTTGCTGACCCCCAGAGCCCTATATTTCAAACGGGGTGATAGGAGGTTGGTCAAGATGTTGACCGAAGGGTTTCTTGTCCCTAAGCTCCCCAAGTCCTGGAGACCGGCAGAAGGATCATCCGCCGCCGAAAAGGCGTTAGGGCTTTACCAATGCGAGGACACGGAAATCAATGCCTTTAGTGTCCCCGTTATAGCTAACCTTGAAAAGCTGATAGACGAGCATCCCCTTGTGGGGTACGTCGACTCTGATTTCGCTGGAGAGAAAGTTACGAGGAAATCTCGTTCCGGGTATATCTTCCTCATCAACGGGGCACCAGTAGCTTGGTTCTCGAAGCTCCAAACCGTTCGCACAGTCCACCCTTGAATCGGAGACAGTATCAGCCAATGAAGCCGTAAGGGAGCTACTTGCACTAAGACAGTCCCTCCGTGATATCAGTTTGCCCATAAAAGGACTTACCCCTCTATTCGAGGACAATTAGGGGACTATCATCCTCTCAGAGAGGGGGTTAGGCGAATCAAGGACCAAACATATCGACGTACGGTACCACCTACTCGAGAAGTTGGTCAAGAAGGGAGTTGTCCAGTTGTTCCGGGTACCGACGGAGGAAAACATCGCGGATTTATTTACCAAAATAAATTTCACGTACGAAAGATTCAATTATCTGGCTGACCAAATCTCGGTGAAGTTGGAGAAAGAATTTCTCGCGAAGTTCGGTGGTAAAATCGCGTTGTAAGTACCGGGTATTTCCCGCATAACCATTCACGCTATGATCATTTATAGTTATATCCTCGGAAGCAGATCGTATTAATTTTTGCATATTGTAATTCTCGCATACTGTACATTGAGGGGAGTGATATAGGTGACTTATGCGCAAGCGTGACAGATAACGCGTTTCCAGAGGTACCATACCTCCTTAAAGGAGGAGAGGCCGGAGGTGCCTGGACTTTCACCTGCTCTCCCTCCTTCCCCTCCCCAGAAGTCGTATCACCCATTTAACTTCGTAATCTAGTTAGATCGAGGGGGAGGGAAAGAAGCGCCCGCGTAGATGGACGGACGACGGATGGAGGCGGCCCGACGGCGTTCGGCGACGACGACCATCCTCGATAGATTTAGTCACGATAATTACTAAGTACGTGCGTGTTCCGGTGCTGGCGATAGCTCCGGAACACGCACTACCTCCAGTTAGTATTACTTTTATAAATCACACTATATACACAAAAATCTATAACAGGCCAACCTGGAGTCTGCTTTCTGGTCGGTGAACGTGCTACATGCATCCGGAATGTGAAGTAACACGATCCGGCAGCTAGACAGATGTAGCAAACCCGCCGATAATTACAGATATAGTGTCTTTGTCCTCATATATTATATTATTTTTGTTTTCTTATTATACCCCCTACGGCAGGGAAGCGCTTCCAAATTTTAGTTCAAAAGTTTTATGTTATGGTCATATGTGTGAATCTATCAATAACATTATTATATATAAACATATATATTATCATATCTTTATTACATATTTATGTCGTTGCTCCTTTGACGGTCATCATCATATCTATGTATTGGAGTCTTGCATATTATATATGTATGTAGTTTTCACACATTTCTCGTACTCATCTGCGAGATAGGGAGAGTAGAATGTTAATTTTCTTCTCGTTGGGTAGGCCCGAATATACCACATGCACGCTGCCTTGTACGTAACTTAGTAATCTAATCGATGCGTACTCGCTGTGGATAGGAGGGTAGCCAACCCCAACATTACTTACTTCTCGGAGAGAGTGAGTGTAAGAGGATATGTTTTGAGCACGGTTTGTGTTTTCTAACGTTTCACAAAATAGTAATAGAGACTTCACGTAACCTAATTAGGAACTTCAGTAACTTAATATTAATTTACCTTGTTCCAGGGGGCCCGGGAGTGTTGGAACTAATAATTAATTAATAGTTACGGACCGGCCGTATCGGAGCCTGGTAACGGTGTCGTTAGAGCCGTTACTTATGATCCTGCCAGTCAAGTTACGTGGCGCACCTTGTTGGCGCCTTTTCTTATTAAAGTTGTAGTCTGCATCGAGAGTGTAGTAGCGATCATAGATTATGTACTATCCCCAACGATAGCTCAATGGAAGAGTAAGTCGGTAATATAACCAAACACAGTCCTCAAAAAAGAGAATGATGTCTCGTTATATTAGCTCAGTGACGCAAAGACAAAAAGCCGCCAAAAGACCAGGATCAAATTGGCATTTCAGACGTGTCCGGCCAGACGAAATCTATAAATAAGTTTTTTACCTGATAATTCGGGGGGTGATGTCCACAGTACCCCCTCCCAGTTTTTTATGGCGGAACTTCGTTTCCGACATAATACGCTTTGAACTGATTTCTTTTCTGACTAAGATTCGTTTGGAGTTATGTATGAAGATACATCAACCCACGAATTAGCCGTTACAAAACAACAATGATACTTGCCCCGGTAGCAATCGTATATATACTCTAGCACATTCAGTATCTATATTAAAATCTTCCTCTTTCTTCTGTCGATAAGATATTTGTGCAGTATGTCCAAGTATAATGTTTTATGGTTGAGTAATAATGTAATGTTGCCATTTCCATATATATGTAATAACCGGTCGTCGGTTTCCATAAATACATTTACTTTTTGTGAAGACATACCCTTGTATAAATCGGTATCATTTAATATAGTGTCAGGTGATCAAGTCTGACGACTATATCCGAAGTTGGGTTGAGTGCGCCCTAACCTTGCGATATGCCGATACAAGTAGAGATCGATGGAATCCGGTGTAGCAGTTCATGTTATTAAAATATATCAGTTCTTGATTAGACTGTAGAGTCTTTAATGAGATCATCATTCTGGTACTAATGCGGGTCGTATCCAGGAAACACCATCGCTCACTCAAATAGCGATCCCGTAACGGTGCTGTTTCGTGGCCGTCTCGTCTGTCTCTGCCGAAGCAAGAGAATAGAATGCCTATTTTTTGTCAGCTGTGTCTTGTTAATCTCTAGAAGAATGAATGCTGTAGTAGCTTTAATATCTAAGTAAGGTTGTCGGGACGATATTGGATCAATGCTATGTTCGCAATCGATCAGGTCCACAATACTTCTAGAGAAAAAAAATACTTACTATAGACGCCGTTTACGCGCGCGGACTCCTTTACCTGGTGGAGGACCTCCAACCAAAGTTAAGTCTAAGGTAGACTGTTCGAGGACGTCCCAAATTTTGTGAGGGATTGCGCCTTGTGCCAAGTCAAAAGGAATGTTCAGCACCCCTCGTGGTAGTGCTTGTATGGTCCACGCGGTATTATCTTTATCTGTGGGAGATATGGTATCATCCCATGTCTCAAGTTTCTTGGCGTCTTTATATACTGGAAGGTATTGTCTTACTTTAGGATCTTCCACTGGATCCAGAATCCTCCAGAAATGTAAGACTGGTTGTATTATTTGTGCCGCAGTCGAAATTTGATTTGATCGCGTATGGCGTTTGTGAGGTACTGCCATGACTCTCATGAGATATAAATTTGAGAGCGTGTCATCGGCTACGTGTTGAGCCGCAGGCCTCACCAAGTAAAAAGCGTCTTTGGCCCATGAAATATGTCCAATCGCATCTCCTTCTTTCCAACTAGGGTGAACGAGAGTGTCATTGCCCGCGCGAGGGTCTTGATCTCCGTCATCGCTCCCCTCTTGATGGACTCCTTGCGAACGTGCCGTCCTTATCGCCTTTCTCGGTCGGTCGTAGATAAGGTCATTTTGCGCTCTCCTTATTTGCGCCTCCGTGAACTTTCCTTCCGGCACGTTCGACTCCACCCTTTTGCGGGTCTGAGTCCCCGCCGCACTTTTGCGGTCGGTGGCCCGCTTGTTCTCCAGCTCAGCCTCCTCCTTCTCCGCAATTGGTGCCCTGTAGGCATCCCGTTCCGAGATGTCCTCCTGACGGATTGGTGGGACCTCTTTAAAGTCAGCCTCCATCCGTTTGAGTGCTTGATCAACGGACTCATCTTCAAGTAGGAAGGGATCATACTTAATCAGCCTTCGTACATTGACTATTTGAACTTTTCCTCTGCCCCTGATTTTATAATTCAAAGGCCCCATCTGTTCCATGATCTGGTATGGTCCTTTCCAGTGGATGAACAGCTTCGAGCTGACACCCTGAGGAACCTGAGGATGATACAGTAGTACAATATCCCCGACCTGAAATCTGACTTGATCCAGGTGTGCCTGCCTGACACCTTCAGCATCAGTCTTCCTGCGCTCCGCCTCCCTATGCGCCTGTACTATTTGCTCCGCCTCCATCTTTGCCCGAAGTCTCACCCCAAACAGCTCATCCTGATCTGCCCATGAATCTTTTGGGTGCAGCAGTGAGGCTGGGATGGAGGGCTCACGCCCATATACCAATTGGTATGGCGAGACGGAACCTTTTGAACCACCTAACGCTGTAGAGGGTAGGCAATTCATAGCAAATGCAAACGAGGATGCTGCCTCCACCCATGCCTTTTGGTTCTTCTTCTTCATACAAGACATCTTCAGCGCGGCCTTGAGGGGTCTATGCACCCGCTCTATCTTGTCGTTCGCTCTGGGGTTATAGGCGGTGACATATTGCCATTTCATGCCGTAATATGCAGATAGCTTGTCGATGACTTCATTATTAAAGTCAGAGCCTCGATCTGAGCATATTTTTCTCTGCACCCCAATCTGTGAGATGATCCTGTCAATGAACGCCTTGGCTGTTGTTTCGCCCGTAACGTCTTTGACGGGGACCACCCATACATAGTTGGTGGCTCTGTCTATGGCCGTTAGAAGGTATCTGTAACCTTCCGTCGTGACCGGGAAAGGTCCTACATGATCAGTGTGTAAGAACTCGAACATTCCTAAGTGTAAAGGAAAAGTCCCGATCAGGCCAAAATTCGCCTTCAATGGTGTTTTGGATGTCTTGCATGGGATGCATGCATTGACCTGTTCATCAATATTCTCCATCTTCTTCCACCAGAATCGTCTCGAAATGAACATATGCGTTCTTTGTCGGCCCGGGTGCGCCAGTAGTGGGCAGTTATGAGCAGCGACAAAAATGATGTGTCTGAGTTTCTCAGGAACCCAGAGAGTCCATTTGTCTGGTTGTGATGCATAGCGCCCGTGTTGGCCTTTGTACCACAAGAGACCGTCTCTCCACCCCATCTCCTTCTGTTGCTCCTTAATCTCCTTCGTCATTTTCAGCTCGTTCGGGTTCTTGTATAGCTGTATTAGCTCTTTGAACTCCAGATCGAGAGCCTGTTGCTGTCTCCACCTCTCAAGGTTTTCGTCTAACTCCTCCTTGTTCTCCTGCGGGGGTTCCGCATATGCTTCTTGCTTAATCTCTTCTTGTTTTATCTCCGCCTTCATATTCTCATATGCTTCATAGGACCACTCAGCATCCTCGAGGACATGTGCTGTACAGCATATCCCATGATCCGGACCTTGCGGGCTATGACGTAGACCCGATCGGTTATATCGGACCCCTCTCGCCATCTGCATCGACTCGATATGATGCACTTCGTATGTGCAGTCTGGGGATAGACCCTCCATTTCTGCTGATGATACGAGAGCTGCCACTTCTGAGTGAAACTCTAGCCTGGAGAGGCTGTCAGCGACAACATTTCGCTTGCCGGGTAGATGGACCATTGTAAAATTGAAACATGACAAGAATGCATGCCATCTCGCTAGACTGCCAGTCTGTTCATGATTCATCAGCCATAGTAAATTCTGGTGATCAGTCCTTACTATAAACTGAGGTCCACCCCATAAATACTCTCTCAACCGTTTGAGGGCCCAGACCACCGCCAGTGCCTCTCTCTGTCTCGTACAATAGTTTCGCTCCGCCGAGCACAACTTTCTACTTATAAACATGATCGGGCGCAACTTTTTCTCCTCATCTTCCTGTTATAAGACTGCGCCGATCGCGAACTTTGATGCGTCTGTGTCGACTACGAATTGCTTCGAAAAGTCGGGCATCATCAGCACGAGTCCGCCATCCTTCGGATCTTTGTAGATGAGATCTTTGAGCGTGTTGTACGCTTTTAAGGCTTCATCATCCCACTTCTCAAAATCACCGAAGTCGATCATTCTCTCCAACTTAGCCCGAGTTGCACCCCAATTGGGTATGAACTGGCTGTAATATTGCGCCATCGCAAGAAATGAGTGCAGCTCCGTGCGATTCTTCGGCCTCTGCCGGCTCATGATCTCCTCCCTCTTCTCTTTGGATATCGAGACTCTATTGTAAGAGATTTCGTACCCCAAATATGTCACGCTTGTCTTTGCGAGTTGACATTTCTTCAAATTACATTTCAGGCCAAATAGTTTGATACGCCTGAAAATATCTGTTAGATGGTCGATGTGCTCTTCCATCGTATTGGAGTACACGATAATGTCATCGATGTAACAAAATGCGTACTCTCCCGCCTTCTGTCCTCTTCTCCTCATGAAACCTCCCTCTGTCTGGTCATCATATTTGCTACTCAGCATGCTTTGCATCGCTTTCTGAAAGAGTCCCGGGGCCTGTTTGAGTCCCATCGGAAGTACTTTCCACTGATATATCTCCATTCCTACTACAAATGCAGTCAGCCATCTGGACTTTTCATCCAGTGGAATTTGCCAGAAGCCATTCTTCAGATCAATGACTGAGTATAGCTTGGCGTTCCGCAATACTCGCCTTCCTTCTTCAAGAGTAGGTAATGGATTTCGTTCCTCCTCTAAAATTTTATTGACGCGGGCATAGTTAACCGTTAAGCGCCATTCTCCTCCCGGTTTAGGCACCAGTCTCGGTTGGGAAACTATTGGAGATGTCGATCTCTCAATGAAATCCTCATCGAGTAACTGCCGTGCTTGTTCTTCTGCGATCTTTGCTTCATGTATACTCAGATTTGCCCATCGTGGCGCCGGGGTAGGCTCAGCACCTGGTATTTTACAAATAACCGCGGTGAAGTCTTCCGGCTTGACACCTCCCGCTTGAGGGGGGTCAAAAATCATTTTGTTCGCCTTCAATCTCTACTTCAAAACCTCTTTCTCCTTCTCCGTACCTGCTCCTCCTGCCAATTTCTCGTCTATCGCCGCCTTAAACTCCTCCTCTGACATTCTCTTTTGTATGCTTGAGGGGTGCTCTGTCCTCCTCCAAGCCCAACTCTTCTTCTGATATATCGTCCATTCCCGTTTTTTCATATGTGGCAGTGTCTGGTTCGTCGTCCTCCGCCAGACCTACCAACATATCTATTAATCTCGCATATTGCAACGGAGCTTTTCGGGTGTAGAAACCATCGAAGCATGTGAACGCTTGAGGAATCAATTTCAACTTGTCCTGGTCTCTGAGCTTCCGCTTGTATGCACTGCTCTGCTCACGAGTCCCGAGACGACAAGCCACCACTAAGGTTGCTTCCGTGAGGGCACCGGTATCGGATGATCAATAAGCCGGTCCCGTATCTCCTGCGCCCATATCGCCTTCTCATTGTACGGGAGTATGACCGTATATGGTTTATTATTTTCAAAAAGAGTGCGCAGGCACTTTTTCACTTCTGTCAGTGAGCGCGGCCACGTATGCTCGTCACCCCAGAATTCGGTAATAAAGCTTTTAATATCTTCTGCCGGGATATCAGGGAGTCGTCCCCTTCTCGGTATAAACTCCTGTCTGTCCTTCTCTTCCACCTTTACGTGAAAGCAATACCCGTTGGTAATATATACATCGGCCCCTGCTCCTTCTTCAAATCTCGCCAACGATGGGCACCTTTTTCCCATGCATATAATCTCCTCTTTCCTCTTTTCGATGAGATCGTCTATCGACTTTTTATCCCATTGTGTAGAGACTGTAGCCGTATAGACCTCCGCCTCTCTCTTGTCTGACAGGTTTGAACCATCTTTAGACACCGCGTCCGTTGGCATATATGCCTCATATGCGTGTGTAATGGCCACCTGTTTCCCTTCCGATGCTACTCCTAGGTGTAGGGCCTCGTATGAGTCAATAGCATGGAGAGAGTCGACAGTATATTCTTCTCCTGGCTCTACGCCGTATATGACTCTTTTGGCGGCGCAATCAATCACTACGTTCATTGTCGCCAGTTGGTCGTACGACAAAAGAACAGATCCGTGGTATTCGGGGACAACGTACAAGTCCACTCGATATACTCGTCCGGATTTCAATTTAAAATTTAAAGTGATGATGCCCGTTATATCCGTCCGACTACTAACTCCTTTCAAGGTGCCAGATGATTTTTTCATATTAGTTTCTAACCACTCATGGTGTTTCGTAGTAAATTTCTGGCCGACAATATTAATATTCGCCATAGTATCATTACCAACGTTTATAAAGGTATTTAATGTTTCACAAAAAAGGTTCGTATAGCATAAAGCGTCTGGCCGGTGACTTTTTAAGGCCAATACAAGGAGCTTGTGTTCTAAAATCTGTATCCTTTTCTCGAGGTTCGCCTCCTCCTCCCTTTCCGCCGTTTTTTGTAATGTCTTTTTGGGTATTGTTCACAGGCGAAGGATGATTGTCCTTGCTTTCTCTGTTTGAGACCGTGAGGAGAGGTTGATGTCCTCCATCCTCCTTGTCTATTGTCTGTCTCGGCAAGTTGATAAGATTGACTGCCGGTTCTATTCTTACTTTCTTCGGCTGTGGCTGCGACAGGCCCGCCTGCTTTCTCTTTGCCAGCGCTTTACTCGCCTGCCTATTAGCAGCATGCACTGTTTGTTGTCGTGATGGGTGTACTGGTATTGTACTACCTTTGAGTTGGTCTGTGGCCTGCTGTGGGCTCTTAGACTCACTGGTACCCTTGGTTGGGACCTGCACAACGGTGTATCGTGCAATGCATGTTGTTCTGTTTTCTCCCTCCTTCTCTAGTCATTGGACTACCTCAAATCTGTTACCTGAGTCGGCATCAGTGTCGGTAGTGGTTGCGCCTGATGTCGCATAGGCCTGTGGTGCTGAGGAACTCGAGCTTGAGCTCGAGCCGTCTGCCCAGCCCCCATCTCTGTGGTACGGGCGCTCTGCGCTGCCGTATCCGCCTCGGCCAACCCATCTTCCTCCTCCTCTACCTTGAAATACACCTCTTCCTCCTCCTCTTCTCACAAATCCTCTCTGCCCCCGCGAGTGTATGTGCCTCGTGCGAAAGGGGCTCCTCCTCCTCGATTGATTCCTCTCCCTCCTCCTCTTCCTCGTGTTCCACCTCTTCCTCTACTTGCGGCTTCTATGGCTGCCGTCTTCTGATCATCTCTAGCGAAAAGAGAATTGATAGCGTCAGCTAGTTCGTGGTCATGGTCCGCGACATCCTGTAATTTCCACCCTGATCCTTGCGCAGTCGGCGCAGAACGGCGACGGTGTTGGTTTCGTCCGACCGTACGTTCTTGAGGAGTGTGTTTCGGATGCGGGTGTCCTCGACATCGTGGTTGTACGGGCATTTCTTATTTGTGTGTTTGAAGCATTGTGCCCGTGCCCACCAACGAATACAAGGTGTGTTAGCTTCACGACTGTTCTCTCTTGGTCGCTTTCCTAGAGATTGTTGCGTATGTGCGGCTTGCGGTTGAGCAGAAGCCGATGCAGAACCGATCAAGGATGCCTGGCTGTCGAGCCTCTGACAAGCGGTCATTACTTCGGTCCACAACATTTTTGGGCTCACGGCCTTAGTCGTGGCCTCCAAGACGCTCATCTCCAAAAAGTTCAAGTGCTTTACCTTGTCGAAGGTTTTGCAGTCTTGCATGAGCAGTGTGAGCTTATTTTTGTTGTAGACGTGCAAAGCACTGAGGAAATATAGGAGTATGGCTTTGTGGTTATAAAAGAGAGTGTACTGGGTGCCCACATTTGTTAAGACAGATGCAAGCTGAGTGACAGACTGCAACTGCTCCGATACTAAGTCGAAAATTTCAAACCCAATCAATGTGCCAGTGCACAAGTGTTGGTATCCACTTGCCTTAAAGCATCGAATGAGGACAGCAATGGCCAGAGTACAACTCATCTCTGCATGTCCACCTTTCCTTGCTAGCTCCTCCTCTCCTCTGTAATTCTCGTAAGTAATACGATCAAAACCAGCTCCAAGGAGGGATCGATCACAGAGATGTTCTAGGACTTCATACTCCTGCTCCACCTCACACTGGTTTTGCTGGAAGCTGTCCATCTCATTGAGCTTAGTCATGAGGGTCTTCTCTGTGTCAGCCTCATTGGCAGTGATAGCATAGAGCTTAAGGCCCCCTCCCCCAATTTTGATTTTAGCTAGGGCTGCCTGCAGCGTCTGCTTTTTCTTCTGGGAGTCAGTCAAGTTAATTACTGTCCCTCCCCCTTGGGGTCCTCCTCCTGAGGGTCCTCCTCCTGCTTTCTTGGGAGCTGGGTTAGATGTGGTAGGTGGAGCCGTTGGCTGTGGAGCCACCCGTGCTACTGCCTTTGCCACAGCTATCTTCTCCTTCTGCTCCTTCTCCTCTTTCTGTCTCGTCTCTTCTTCTTTCACCTGTCGTGCTAGATGAGTCACGAACTGTGCAAGCCCTGTGTCACTAGAGAGGAAGTGTGCCTTTTCTCTCATGGAAGACTTATCAGCTCTGTTATTATTTGGGATTGTTGTGAGAGGGCCTTTAATGAGAGTGTGATTCTTCGTGTGGGCCCATTGTTTCCATGTTGGTTTTTGCTCCTTCCCCTCAAAGAGGCCCTTATGGAGTTGTGTGAGGCGTTCAAGCACCTGACAAGACTGGTCAACCTCCTCGTAAACAGGATGTTGCCTTGTGTTGTCTTTCAGTGCTTTGTACATTTCGTTGTAAGCCCGTGTGAAGGCAGTTACAAAAGCCTCAAGGGCAAACTCAATGCCACTTTGGTTTCTACCTTCGAACTTTCTTTCTAGATTCTTGATATCAGTGGGGACACCACAGACAGACAGCCATGCTGCAGTTGTGGGTTTATCTTTCCACTGTATGTTTGTGCGTTCATAAAATTCCGCAACGAGCACAGCAGCGTAGAGTGTTGCAGATATGTCGTATATGTCGCACAGTGTAAGAGTGTCGCCATACTTGATATCCTGCAATGGCACTCTTTCGTGCTCAAACCTCACTTTGTTGAAGAGAGGCTTCGCAAGGCCGGGAATTTCGATCAGGAGGTTGCTTTGACCTTGTCCTGGTCTATTCCTTTTCTCGTAAGGAATGTGGATGTATGTTTTATAATAGGTTGGGTAGTTAAGGAAGAAGGACTCTTCATCATCATATGTAGCCAACTGTTCCCATGTATTTGGGATATTCTGGCCAACATCCTCCATCTCTCTCTCTGCCTCTGTCAGTGGAGAGCCTCCAGTCTGACCTGCACTCGCTTCTTATGCATTACCCACCCCCCCCCCCTGTCGACTCTACATCGGCTGTATACGTATATTCCTCTCTCTCCTCTCCATCTCTATCCCCCCTCTCTTCTGAGTACTGAGTCTCCTGCTCCTCTCCTCCCTCACTAGGACCATAATCAGTTGGTGTCACACCAGCCTGCTCATTCTCGTCTTCCATCTTATGTTATGAGAGTCACGTCTGCTTTTTTTTCTTCTTTTTTTCCTCTGTTATTCTTATCACTCTATGCAACCTTCTTCTCCTTCTTCCTTTTCTCTGTTGAAATAGTTATGGGGCGTCAGGCCCTACACAGAGATAACGATAGTTTGGTCAAAAGAGCTGCTTTGTAGAAGTCAGTCTGTCGTCGGACAGTGCTTCGATATTTGTTTTGCTCTTGTGTGAGAGATGCCAGTGTAATCTCCTCTGGTTTCTGCAGAGAAAATGCAAGGAAAATGGTTCAGAACAGAGAGTGGGAGTGCTTTGCTCGTTTTTCCTCTGTCTGTGTGTTTGTCTGATGTTTGTTTCGCACTTGTCCTACTTGGCTTTATGCAAGCAGCAAGAGGGAGTGGAGTAGGTGTGGTCTGGTGTCTTGTAGAAGAGCACACAGAAGCCAAATGTGCACAAGGGCTAAAGGTTATGCCAGCTTGTGACAAATTGATTGCTTGTTTGTAAGTTTTTTGTTTGAGGATGAGTAGGAGTGTTTGTTTTCGTCTGATGTCTGTGCGACAGATCAGCGAAAAATAAATTTGTGCTTATCTGATGTCTGTACGACAGATCAGAAAAGAAATCAGCCTTTAGCTATGGACTCCAAATGTACTATCCCCAACGATAGCTCAATGGAAGAGTAAATCGGTAATATAACCAAACACAGTCCTCCAAAAAGAGAATGATGTCTCGTTATATTATCTCATTGACGCAAAGACAAAAAGCAGCCAAAAGACCAGGATCAAATTGGCATTTCAGTCGTGTCCGGCCAGACGAAATCTATAAATAAGTTTTTTAAAGATAATTCGGGGGGTGATGTCCACAATTATCATAATACATTAATAATAGTGTTAGACTATTAATTAATTATTATTAGTTCCAACAAATAGTAGTCTAACAAAAAAACTTGGTTCCGAAAAGCTGAACAAAACTGGTTGGCACCTATTTTTGATATATATAACTGACATAATTAAGTCACTTCCCGATAAGATTTTACCTCCGTACCTTGACGTATCAATGAGCATGTCTTGAAATATTAATATCCAGCTTATTTCAGTGGCGGAGTGTTATTACGTTGAGAAATGATTTTATTCAGTTTGAAAAACATGTGGCAATGATCCACAAATGTGGAGCTCGACCCGGTTAAGGGTTAATACTTATTCTTATTTGTATTACTGTCATTCAATCAATATGTATCTCATCAATATAACTATTTTGCAATATTTCTTATAATATCATCAACGACTACATAATCAAGTTCTTGTTCTCCTCCTTCTTCTTCTTCGTATTATTATTATTATTATTATTAAATATTTGGACACCGTGATAGCCCAGTGGTCAAGTTCTACCATCTGGGCCCTG
>WBZZ01006035.1:65000-70000 GCA_019918135.1 Paulinella micropora | reverse complement strand
GAGCTTATCGTCAATTCTTCGTACTCCCCTCACGGGTGAGACGATGGAGGCGCATGTGCAGAAATGCATCAGCCATTGACAGAGAAGCACTATTATTATTATTATTATTATTATTATTATTATTATTATTATTATTATGGACACCGTGATAGCCCAGTGGTCAAGTTCTACCATCTGGGCCCTGTCGCCAGTTCGATTCCCGTCGGTGCCACCAGTATTTTCATTGAACATACCGGTCTATTTCTGGACCAGTATTTTCATGGAACATACCGGCCCGTCTGGAAGTGTTGGAACTGCCGTCATTAGAGCTTATCGTCAATTCTTCGTACTCCCCTCACGGGTGAGACGATGGAGGCGCATGTGCAGAAATGCATCAGCCATTGACAGAGAAGCACTATTATTATTATTATTATTATTTATCATTATTATTATTATTATTATTATTATTATTATTTATCATTATTATTATTATTATTATTATTATTATTATTATTATTAGGGAGTACATAGGCCATCGGTCCTTTCCATGGGCTGATTGGTATAAAGCTCCTAGAGTAATGTTCTATGCCGTCACTTCCTTTATTCCACCGATTGGTGTGGAGACTTTCCTTATGGAATGGAGGACTGGATGCACATGGCCTTTTGGCTCAGCAATTGGCAGGAGATACACTATTATTATTATTATTATTATTATTACTGTTATAACTATTACTATTGTTTACCAACAACAACAACAACAACAACATTCACACGTACAACATTTGTGCAGTGCTGTTGGCGACGTGTCCAGGATGACACGCTGTGTATGTATATGTATGTATGTATGTATGTATCTATGTATCTATGTATGTATGTATCTATGATGTATGTATTGACAGGTACTACACCTGCTGGCTTGGTACGGTGGGTTTTGTCTGCATATTGTGTGCCTGGCACTCGCCTGGCGACTCAGAGGTCATATGCTTATGCAATCTCTATCTATCTATCTATCTATCTACCTACCTACCTATCCACCTATCTACCTACCTACCTACCTACCTATCTATCTATCTATCTATCTATCTATCTATCTATCTCTCTCTCTCTCTCCCTGGAGACGGTCTCTGCCACTGGCAACTCAGCCTGGGGTTCAGATCTAACTATCTCCTACAATGACGATTTTGTGTCCGCCGTTAATCGCGCGCAGCGCAAGGGCTAAACAGGCAACCAACTCCTGACCATGGCTGATGAAGTCGGGGCGTGATGCAAAGGGTTGATGAAGTCGGGGTTGTAGAAGGTAACTCACAACGAGCGTGAACTCCTGAAACCTCGGCTTACAAGCGCATCATCTCCTTACGGCACACGCTCCTGGGGAGTGTTCTAGTGTTGTCCCGTATAGTTCAAAAGGGCTCGGCTACCTTTCGGCTTGAACTGGGCACAGACACCAACCACAGCGAGACAGTGGTTGGTGTGCAGCTTGGCCGGTGCTGAAAGTTCTTGTCCGGGGGTAGTATAGGAGGCCATGGCTTTTCAAGCTAAGCCACGCCCATAGATTAAACATATCTCTCTCTCTGTCTCTCTCTCTCTCTCTCTCTCTCTCTCTCTCTCTCTCTGCAGTCGGCCACTGTCACCTATGCTATGCCCGCGGGGCCCGAGGGGCAGATTCAACTCCAGCAACTAGGCGAGGAGGTTCTATATCTTTATTTATATTTATGTTTACACTCAACCTTGTATTCACATTTATATTGATATCTATATTTATATTCATATAATTTTAGTTGTATTAGGTTCTTATGCTGTCTTATGTTTACACTACATGATTATGTTTCATTAGGGCGAGGATGGTCCCTGCTATGCTTACAACGCTCTCGCTTCGAATAGCTTCTAATATTGTATTATATTGTTATGTTGTTTTACGAGGACTCCTCCTCTGCCTCTCGACCTCATAAAATATTGTATTACACTTATGATATGGAGGGGGGGGGGGGGGGGCAGGATTGTCCCTCTGCATCCACCGCGCTCTTGCTTCCATTTTGTATTTACCTTGTTATGTTCTGTCATAATACAGTGCATGGTGTAGGGCAAGGACACTCCTCTATCTTCAACAAGCTATGTCCTCATACTATATTGTATTACACTACATGATCATATTATATTGTACTAGTCCGAGCATGCTCCCTTCTCGCTATCTATCTATCTATCTATCTGCACCAACGCGCTCTTGCTTCCAGTACATTATTATGTATTATATTGTCACACAGGGCGAGGATGCTCCCTCCGCTGTATCGGACGCGCTCTCGCCCTCACGCCTGCGGGCACTGGACCCATCGCTTCAGGTTCGTCTCTCTCTCTCTCTCTCTCTCTCTCTCTCTCTCTCTCTCTTTCTCTCGCCTGCGTGCAGTGGACTCTTCGCTGCAGATAGATAGATAGATAGATAGATAGATAGATAGGTAGATAGTATGAGCTGATAACCAAAAATATCTATCTATTTATCTATAGGCCAACGTAAGCCGCGCTGAGAATTCCCTCAACGAAAGTACATTTCAGCGATTAGACGCCTCCCTCCAGCAGGAGGTTTTCTCTACGAATTTATCTATATCTACCCAAACCAACCCCTCCCCCCCCAAAAAAAAACCACCCAAAAACCAAAAACAACAACAAAGAGCACACACAGACACACATGCACTGAGACAAACCCCCACCCACCACATCCACCTATTTTTAGTATAAATTGGAGGCTGTGCGGTCAGACGGAGGGCAAGGAGCAACAGCCATCTATCTATCTATCTATCTATCTATCTATCTATCTATCTATCTATCTATCTCTGCTTACTGGGTCCTCTGTAATGGAGGTGGGAGCTCGTTCTGCAAGGGGCGCTTATGGAACGAGCCCTGGCCCCGCCTGGTACTAGTGAGATTTGGTATCGCCTGTATCAGTCCCTTCCGTGCAAACATCACGGCTTAGCTGGGCATCGGGTTAATACTTTACCCACAGACTTCCTTGGTTGACGAAATCAGAAGCTCCTTTTTTCTGACATTAGTCGATATCTCATCAGTTGATCTCATCACTTACTCCACGGAGTGAACCAAGGCCACTTGAGGTGTCACTGACCCTCCCTTGGGCTTGGTTTTTTGAAATGGGTGCCATCTGTCGACAGACAGAGAATTAGGGGATGGTGTGGGTGTGCTGGGCCCGTGGTGGGGTGCCTTATGTGTGCCTAGCCATACGCCTATAAGTCACATGCCGAAATAGCGACGGGAAGCACAATCCTGTTCCCTCAGGGTGCCCTTTCTCGCTTGTTGAGCCCGGAATAAAACCCACAGTGCTCTGTCGGTTTATACTAGACTGTCGACAGTCTCGAAACTCCATCTGCTTACTGGGTCCTCTGTAATGGAGGTGGGAGCTCGTTCTGCAAAGGGCGCTTATGGAACGAGCCCTGGCCCCGCCTGGTACTAGGGAGATTTGGTATCGCCTGTATCAGTCCCTTCCGTGCAAACATCACGGCTTAGCTGGGCATCGGGTTAATACTTTACCCACAGACTTCCTTGGTTGACGAAATCAGAAGCTCCTTTTTTCTGACATTAGTCGATATCTCATCTATCTATCTATCTATCTATCTATCTATCTATCTATCTATACCTGGCGTCATGACTCTGTGCTCTGCACTTTTGAAGCTCCCCTTCAAAAACACATCGAGAGCCATAACAAACGCTCCCCTATAGACCAAAATGAATCAAAGTCTATGTTTGTGAAAGAGGGCGAGCAGAAGCCTAAGAGACAGTCATTTCATCGACCATCCCTGCTTGACACTGCAAACGATTGGCAACTCCAAACCCAATACACCGGTTCTGAGCAAGCCTTTCCTGTCCACATTTGTGTCACTGACCTCCGCCCCGATATCGTTGTCTGGTCACTGTCTACCAAGATATGTATTCTGATCGAGCTAACGTGCCCGGTCGAGGAAAACATCCTTGATACAAGACCAACCGATACAACAAGCTCAAATCTCAAATCGAGGACAACGGATGGACCTGCCACCTTCGACCAATCGAATGCGGGGCTCGCGGCATGGTATCGTTCTCTGTTCATCGATGTTTCCGCGCCTTGGGTTTTTCCCATCCCCAATCCAAATCCCTTTGCTTCAAGAAGCTATCCTCCTGCGTAGCTCGTTGCTCTTTTGCGATTTATCGCTCCTGTGCAGTCAAAAATTGGACTAATCTTCCTCTAGTCCGTATTGGTGACTGCATTCCATCATAGCCGTCCAGTGTTGCATAGCCCGGGCTAGGTCCCTGCGGGGGTTTAGGCCTTTACACAATGTCATCATTGTAGCTTGCGCAAGCTTACGGTGCTCAAAACACTTGGACTAACGGCTTCCTTTTCTTTCTCTTCTTCCTTATCCTCCCACTCTCCATTCCTAGATTGCCTTTTTCTTCAACGTCCTTCCTCCTCTTCTTTTTCCAGAACACAGTCTACCCGTGATTCCCATCCCGACACATGCACAGTACACAAATTATTGTTTGATGTGAAACTGCGTTCCTTTGCAAGGACTACATTCCTTTGCGACATCTCATCTATCTATCTATCTATCTATCTATCTATCTATCCTGGAGACGGTCTCTGCCACTGGCAACTCAGCCTAGGGTTCAGATCTAACTATCTCCTACAATGACGATTTTGTGTCCGCCGTTAATCGCGCGCAGCGCAAGGGCTAAACAGGCAACCAACTCCTGACCATGGCTGATGAAGTCGGGGCGTGATGCAAAGGGTTGATGAAGTCGGGGTTGTAGAAAGGTAACTCACAACGAGCGTGAACTCCTGAAACCTCGACTTGCTCATGGCATCATCTCCTTAGGGCACGCGCTCCTGGGGAGTGTTCTAGTGTTGTCCCGTATAGTTCAAAAGGGCTCGGCTACCTTTCGGCTTGAACTGGGCACAGACACCAACCACAGCGAGACAGTGGTTGGTGTGCAGCTTGGCCGGTGCTGAAAGTTCTTGTCCGGGGGTAGTATAGGAGGCCATG